>SNQN01012534.1:0-15703 GCA_008642245.1 Bassia scoparia
TGGATGTGGAATGGCCTAATGGATAACAAACTTCATGTCTTTGAACAATAGACTAAGGGACTGGGCTTTAGTTAAGAATTGGAGCTGAACAAAGAGTCCAAGTTAACAAGGACATTGATTGAACACACAAACCAATTTATTCACTTAAGGTAGGATCTAGTAACTATAAGTCCGTAGCTTGGTTAGTCTGATAGTGTACCAGCCTAAGAGTAGAGGCTGGGTCCAATTTCACCACCACAATATTGGTGATGTATGGCCGAGATACCCCTTTATGCACGCATCTCCGTTACACGTGCATCGCGGCATGGGCGGGATAGGACTTACCTTAGCATGTGATCAATTGAACCAACATGCAACAAGATGAAATCCCCTAAGGTGATCATCGAGCAAGAACTGCCCATATTAGACCAAGGTCCTAGACATGACCCATATTCGAGGGTCACAAGCCAAATTCAATTGATTATGATAGGAACTACGAGCTTTAAGTCGTCCACTCACCAAATGGGATTATCCTTAGCTGAAAGTCGCCAAAAAACTTTAGGGCTTCGCCCCGCCTTAGAGCGAGGCGTACCTCAGTTCAGTGTCATGAGTTGAGCATGAATCCGCACTGTGAATGGGCGTTGGCGTTGTCGTCGAATTGAGGGATCGCCCCGTGCTATATAGGTGTTTCAGAGACAGCCCGTAACATTGGCGCCAAATAAGGCCCCACGTCCAATCAAGTTATACCAGTCGTGGGTTCGGGGACATGGTACGAATCGATCTGTAACCAATGCCGCAATGTAGCGGCCTCTACTCGGTTCTCATGTAGTTCCACAAATCATACATTGAATTCAGAAGCTATGATTGACTTTGAAGTGCATTAATGCTAGGTGGGTTGGCTATTATACACAAACCAGAAGACTTCTACAATGGATTAAGGCGATCCAATGATGGTTTCATGTTAATAAGGTGCTTAGAAAACGGTCTCCATCGATTATCTACTTTAATGTGACAAGCGATTAATCGGTCCTATTTAAGCAATATATAAAGTGTGATTGAAGATATCATACAACGAGACAGAAAACAAGGTTAAGTAGGAGCATAATATCATAGTATTGTGCGCCTTCTCACCTGTCACTGCAAACACAAATCGTTAGAATAAAATAAACTCATAGGGAATCGTCCTTCGATTAATTGTATTGAGACAACAAACGCGTTAGTTATTGACAATGTAATAGTTAACATAAATGAAACCAGAAAAACCATGGAAACAATGAAGTATTAATAAAATCTACATATTTACATGAACGATTAAGAGGTTGAGTTTCTACATTGTTTTAATTGAACATTAAAAACTCATAACAAATGTTAGTCAATTAAAAGAGGACAGAAAAGAATTCAAAAAGAAGAGTGAAAGAAGTGTTTTGTATAATTACAGATTTAATATCCCTATTCGCGTTGTTGATTCGAATAGAATGATGCTTTGAATTGAAACAGCGAATTGTTTGAGTGTTTGAGTGTTTTGGATGTATTAATGTGTTTGATCTGTGTCTGGAAGATGTCAAACCCCCCTCGTGTGTAGTGAAGGTCGAAGGTCGTGTCCGGACTGAGCAAGGCAGGGGGAATTTATAGCACGGTGGCAAAAACAGGCACAATCCCCTGCGTATATACGCTGGATGAGCGTATATACGCTCATCGGGAGCGTATATACACTCATTCCAGCGTAATACGCTTTCTCATTCTTGTGTTTTGCAAAAACGTAATGTATGTGATAGCGTATACGCAGCTTGAGAGCGTATATAGCTCCTGGTGAGCGTTTAGCCATCATCGCGTCATATCATGCTCATAGTCACGATCGTCGTATTACTTCCAAAAACCTCGAAATATTTCGATTCTCCGATTTTATTCTGATTTCCTTGATCGACGCACCTAACATCCTTGCTCATCCAGCAAGGATTGTCTAATGTTCTAGAAGGTCACGATTTCGAGTTTTTTATATTTCAGTATTTCTGCCGTATTCTGCGTATTAAACATTGTTTCAAAATTCATAGAAAATCATAGAAAAATTCAGAAAAATAATTAAAAATATTGGCGGATTCAGAAAAATGTGACGCACATGATGGAAAAGACAAAAAGCACGAGAATCGCCAGGTAATTGTTTGAAAACCTTTGAAAACCTTTGAGTTTATCGAGAAAACGAAATGAGAATATGTTGTGCCTTGTAGTGACCTTTGCTCAATAATTCCGAGTACGACCTCACGTATTTCAACTTTTGTGAGTTCAAAGCATCTTTCCGAGTCGAACAAACGCGAGACACGGTATGTTTCATCACGGATTACTCATATTGGGAGACACATTTTCTAGGTGTCTACATTGAGAGTTCCGTTTGGGAGCTATTGAAAGCTTAAGCTCTTAAGGAGAAACCAACGTGGCACGACAAGAAACTTAGATCGTGACTTTCGGTAGGGGACAAGGTCGTATTGTTCCATTCAACGATTAATACTCTTTCCTGGAAAGTGTGAAGTCGAGATGGACCGGGTCCCTATCTGTCACTTGGTTAGTAAATTTGGTTCGGATAGAGATATGAACGACAAAGTGACAAGTTCAAGGTAATGGCCAGAGTTGAAGTTGTATCATGAGCGCTATGGTGGTGCTTGCGGAGGTTTTGTACCTCAAGACGTATCATCCTGAGGCGTTCGGAGGTAAATACGTCAGGCTCGCACGTTAAAACAAGGCTTTGCGGAGAGGCAACCCAGTTTATCTTTGTAAGAATAGTATTTATCTAGTGTAGTATAGTGTAGTAAGCTTTTTGTGTGGAGAGGAGGATTTGATTGAATTTTGGCTAAGTGTGACAGGATAAGTTGTCCGCAGAAGCAACCGATCGGTTTTGCGTGTCAAACCAGATCGGTTTGGGCTCAGTAGCTCGTTTTGGTCGATCGAATGCTACAAAATTATGATTCAGAGGCCAAACCGATCGTTTGGGTCAAAACCTGGATCTGGTCGATCGATTGATCCAACCGATGCACTGGAATACTTATGAAATTGATTCATAGGAAAACCGATCGATTCTGGGTCAACGATCGGTTAACACTGTAGTGTTTGAATGGGTCGATGCGTTGGACATTCGGAACAATAATTCATCGAGTTCAACCGATTCGGTTTGGTTGCGTAGAATTAGTTGAGTGCTCGATGCGTGAAGCAATGGATATATTGGACGAAGCAAACCCGATCGGTTTCAGCAAAACCGATCGGTTTGACTGTGTAGGTTTGACTTGGCGATCGACTGCTTAGAGGCTTGGGAATTAATCGACATACGACAAACCGATCGGTTCAGGTCACACGACGTGTTTGGGTTGGAGGGTAAATGGGTCGGATCGACTTCGAGATTGTTGAATAATTGACTAGGCAACAGAATCGATTTAAGTCAAACCGATCGTATGAGTGGTCGATGGATGGTTCGATGATGTTCGAGAGGAAAGAAAACAATCTGAAGCCAAACGATCGGTTCAGGTAAACGATCGCTTTGGTCTCGGATTTTGTCAGTTAAAAGCTTGCATCTCATTGCTCGTGTGGATTTTCCCAATCCAAACATTCCCACGGCTCCCTTATCTTACTTTCTTTGATTTTGCCATTATATTAACATCATCCCACCTTATTTCACCATCTATGCTTCTATTCATCTTATCCTCCATTAATCACCATTAACACCATCTAACACTCATAATCCATCATCTCTTCCATATTCATAATTCTTTCACATTCTTCCTCCTCTTTTTCATCCTCCCATCTCTTGCACCTCTCTAATCTCTCTTTCTCTCTCATTTCTTAACCCCCATTTTTTCTTCATTCACTAAAATCACCTACATATATACATCAAGAAGAAGAAGATAGGGAGCCGGAAAGGGAGCCAACACCTCCGCCTGAAAAGGATGCGATGAAGAGAAGGGCTTGCCCTTTCACTTGCAACAGTGACGGGGATTACAACGCTGGACCCCGACCTTCCAGACATCGTCTTTCGAGACGGGTTACAAAAGGTAATTCCGCAACCTCAAAGACCGAGGTAGAGCAACCCTTTTATGACCCAATTTATGCGAACCTCGGTTAGAGGATGATTTACGCCGTTTTATGTGAAATTTGGGATGTCTGTTTTATGATAATTTGGCATGAGGATTACTTCCCAAAAATTTGCTTGATTTTTGTCATCTCTGATTCTTATGTCCAACTAGGGAGGACGTAATTCGGTTACGCTCCGATACCGGTTGTCAACAGGGAGTTTCTAGTTGCTCTCTGGTGCATTTGCCAGTGTGGTGACACACTACCAACACATGGAACCACCTGTCTGCGTGCATTATCTTTGGGTCGCTTTAACTGGCTTGCCGTGTCGAATTACGCAAAAATGGCATGCTGTTTCCATAAATCAACGGTGAGTTCGTATATGGCAACGGTTCATGGCAGAACCGTTTTGGTCGCTACGAAGCGAACCAAACATGCTAGCGTGAGCTGAAAATTCTGAGCGGGTGGTTAGTTTGTGTCCGACATGGCCACCTATAAAAAAATGGGCATCATGCTGTTCGCCATATGTCATCGTTTGCGATGCTCGCCGGTCCCAAAGACTCATGGCTGAATAGTCTTTGGGGCTTGGTGCATTGTTCGCGAGCTATACCGAAAAGTGATTCCGAGACTACAGGTGCAAGAGTCTTCGCTGATCAGACTCTACTACCTGCGACTCCCTCGATGATGGTCGGGGGGAAAGACTTGGGACAGTGGGTCCTTGCCTAAGGGACGACCAGGGTCGCCCCACTTCTTGTTACTCTACAACCACCCTCACACGCTCTTGCTCGAGCTCACGAGGTACATTTGGTATCCCGATGAGCTTCTACCTCCACCTCCTCAGGAGCCTCACCCACGCTCAGACTTAAATCCTCTCCCCTCCCCCTGATACATGCAATCATGCAAGGTTAACACCTTGCCACTCTTCCCAAACTCGCTTTGGCGCAGTTTAGCGCCGTTTGACACGCGCTTACTACTTTGAGAACAGATACTCGCCTTGCCATGTATCCTTATATTATATATCATGCCGGCAGGGCCACATAACCCTGGCAGTCCTACCCTCGGGTACCCATACCCGAGGGTGGCTTGAAAGGCCATCAGGCCAGTGCCGGTGGCATGGCGGCGCGTTTTGGGAGCGGATTTCCGGGCGACTGGCTCGGGCCGTGGGTCGATGACGAATGATGATATGGATTGGAAGTGCTTGCCTGTTTCTCCCTAGCAATTGTGGACATTGCTAGATTCGCTTGGGGCGAAGAACACTCTTTGATGGCTGAGGTATGTTTTTTGCTTTTTAGTGTATGATTTATCGCTTCTAGTTAATTCATTGCTCTTAGGATAAGTTGCAAGGTTTGTACCATCACTAGAGTGGAGTTTCTTGCAACCAAATATTGTAATTGCTTTATTAGTGAACTTAGAAAATAAATTAAGTGATCTCCTTACTCTTGTATATAATTGATTCTTTTTGCAAAGCATGTTCCCTGTTCCCCATGATGAAATTTGATTCTTGTACTATTGAACTCGACTTGTGAACTTGTGATTTCCTGTTCTGATTCCTTAACTGGATTGATGGACCATGTTTAGCTGAATATCATGGAACGGGAAGAACTTACTGAGAGGATTTGAGCTTAAATGCATGATTATTCATATTCTTTCTTGTTGTGTGATCCATGGTGTGTCACTTCTCGTAGTCTTGCTTGGTACTTGTCTGTTTGACAATTTGTCGTGGTGAGTATGATAGGAGCTTCTTTGTTAGGAGTCGTGCTTCAGTTATAGAAACTTCTATATTATCCCTTGATCCTCGTTTTGAGGCCTATTCCTTCATTCATGATTACCTACATTACACCCTATTTTAGGCTTTGTGAGAAACACCAGTTTGGCTTGGGGAGCATATTGGGGGTGTTGTGTATATAGTGGGTTGTTCTTATTGGAGGCTCGTAATGGTTCGATTTTTGGCGGTGATAATGTTTTCGTTTAGCTCTGTCGCTTGCTTAGTATCATGTCTATGTAAAGTGCAAGGCAAAAGTTGTATTTTATTCAATCATCAAAAAAAAAAAAAAAAAAAAATTTTCCAAAAATCGCCAAAAATAATCTTATTCATAGTTCTTTAGCCAATAAAGTCTTAGCACTGTATTTTCTTGATATAAAGATATGGTGTTACTATGTAGGTTGTGTGTTTCGGTGTTGTCGGTTTTGGTTTCTTGTTGGAGTTTGCTTGGAGTTTCTTAGCCATATCACTTGGGCTAGTTCGTGTTGATTGTAGATGCTCCTTAGCTAACTTTTGCTCACATTTCCAAAATTATCCTACCCCTAAACCTAGCCTCATTACAAGCTACTAAAAGTCCTCTCTTGAAAACACGTGCCCATTTGTGTTTGTTGATGATTATCCTTCCAAGGTCCGTTGAGTCTGTGCATGCATTTCGGCGACTTGAGTTGATGCTATTGATAATACCCTTTCAACACACATGGTGTTTGAGAGTGGGGTTGCTTTAGTTATTTTAGGCTACAAAGACTTGATTCATGCACCATTTTATGCATTGGTGGCGTAGGCGTGGGTTATTTTGTAACCACCACATAGAAGAGAGGATGCACTAGTGAGAGTTCTTTCCCTGATTCCTTCTCTTTGCTATTGTGGCTATTGTGTGTTGATGTATCATGTTTGGATGAGGCATCTGAATTACTGGACTCATTGTCGGGAATTGGTCATAAGCTATGGATGTTGTTGGTGGGTGAAATTGCCCTTTGTTTGAGAATCTAATGGAGTTTGCTTTGAGGACAGCAAGTTGGAGTTGGCTGGGAGTTTTGATGTATTGTTTGATTGTTGATTCCTCCTCATTTCATGTCATTATAATATTTTGGCCTTCTTAAAGCCTTTTTGCTACATTTGGTGTGTTTATAGTGTTTTGATTAGTTCAGGATCTTTTCATGGCTTTTGATCGATTTTGGGGCTGATTGGAACTCGGAGCTTTAGATGTACCGAGTCCTGATCGCGCGAATTGGCTATATGAGATCCGGAGCCAAATCGATCGGTTAAAATCCAAACCGATCGGTTCAATCAAACCGATTGTTGAGGGTCCGGTTGGGCTTGCTGATTGTTTAGGTTTTGTGATTTAATGAGGATCGGCATCTTTGAATTAGCAACTCAGATTAATTAGAATTTAAGCAAGAAGTATTTAAGGGAGAAATCCAATTTGTAAAGATATCTCTTTATCTATTTATTCTAAAGCTTTCATCAGTTAGAAGAATTCCCAATTTACGTATTGGTTAAGCCCTAGTTTTGGCTTTTCCAATAAATTCAATCATTCAATCATCAATTGCAATCTCTCTTTTGGTAACCAATTCTTCCTTTATTCGTTTTCTTATTGCTTATTTTTATTGCTTTGATATTGTTAGAATTGGTTTTAGGTTTTATTTTTTGAATTAGTCTTTGCTTTAATTATGTTTCTTCTACATCAGCATCGTCATGTTAAATTCAATATTGAGTGAGTAGTTTATTTCTAGAGCGATGGGCGGGGATTCTTGCAGTATTGGTTTATAATGGTTTTGATGCAATTCATGGCTTGGCTTTTTAATTAATTCCTCATTTTGAGTGTTCTTCATGTTTATTCAATAGGGAGCATGACTTATGCCGTATAATAATGTGTACGAGTTCTAGAATCTAGCGTTGAACACTTAATACAAAGATCTACATCATCATGGCTGTGAACGAACCTTTCTAGCGGAATCGTAGGAGTAGTTAGGGTTAATTGATTCGAGAGAACTTTATCCTGTTTATTATGGCATTATGAATTGTTTGATGCAATATGTTGTCAATTACTGCTATAGTGAACCATAAGCTCTAGATTCTTTTACAATAGTTAATCTCTTCTTAACTCGCAATCCAATTATTTTTTTTAAGGTATTTCTTAACAATAAACCCCAACGCTCTTTTTTTAGTTAGATGCTTTACTCATTGAATAATAGTTGTTGTTTAATTTCTGTGGATACGATCCTATTACACATAGCTGCAGGTTATTTTTATAGGTATTTTTATAGTTGCGAACAATCTACCATTTGTATATTTGAGTTTCTATTATTGCATATACAGACCTTTATCCATATGTATTTTGACGTTGTTTATGCATGAATAGCTTTGATTGCCTGTAAAACAATGACGGAAATTGTTTGAATCACATAAATTAGATTAATCATGACAAAGGATTTACTGCACCTTAATAATTTTGTATGTTGAAGATCCAACAATTAGCCTGTATGGTATTTGCATATAGAAACTCCCACTCTTTCGATAGATTGCAAAGGTTGGAGCCCTTCCTAAGGATAAAATTGCTAAGTTGTTGTGTATTCAATGGATTTGACCGAATGAAAGTACATTGAGACCGAGTAGAAGCCGCTACATGCGGGGGGGATTGGGTCAATGATTCTTTCCGTACCATATCCCCAAACCCACGAACTGGTTACTTGATCAGACAGTGGGGCCATTAACATGGCACCAATGTTTCGGGGCATCCGTGATTAACCTGTATAGGCACGGTGGAGATTCACCACTCGACAACACTCCCCCTACGCACTCACATGCGGGATCCGTGGCTCAAGACCATGAACGAAATTGACGTAGGAAAAGGCCTACAAAATGTGGACTTCACTAAAATGTGGACTTCACTGGGGACAATCACCGTTAGGTGAAGTGGACAGACTTGAAAGTCTTGTAATTCCATTGATCTTTTTCATTGAATTGTGCATATTGCATGTGGTCCATTCGAATAGGGTCACGCCTTAGGATCCATGGTCTCATATGGGTATGTTTTATACTCGAGATCGCCTTAAGYGGGGAAACTACTTTAGTGCATATGGTAACTTGATCATATGGCTAAGGCAAGTCCTATCCCACACATGCCGCGTGTGCACGTGTTACTTAATGCGTGTACATAAGAGGTAACTTGGCCATGCATCGCTAATTTCTAGTGGTGAAGTTTGGACAAAACTCTACCTTTAGGCTTGGTACCTCTTTGACTTAACCTACCCGACCATTCGTTCTCTTATATCAAGACTTTAGGGGGACTTGAACTCATGATTTATGTTGAGTGATCATTATGTGCATATTAGGACTTTTAGCCTTATGTATTAGGGTCTTTATGTATTAGACTTGGCCCATCACACAAGCATATAAATCATGGCCATCTTTAGTTAAACTTAGGATTAAACATGCATATTTTTCATATTGTAAAAAAGCCATTGTTTTCTATGAAAAGAAAAGAAAAAATAGAAAAAGAAAAATTGTAAAATAAAAATTGAAAAAAAGAGAAAATTTGAAAATTTGAAATAAAAAATCGTGGAAAAAAATGGCTTTGCATTCATATAGTTTATTTTTATTTTAGTTCATACATTTAGGAAGATGGCCATGTTAAGAGCATGCACTGAGTTCATGAGTCAAACGAAGCAACGTTGTTAATAGGAAGTCTTGTTACATCGTATAATTCAACATTGAGAACTCCACTTGGACTKGCAAGGCTAATCAAAGGTTGGTTCATGATCAAGTCGAATATCAACCCGAACTTRCTTCGTCAAAGCAAAATTTGAAGAAGATGTCTCGGTCACCCGAATTCGAAGTAGCAAACAAGAAGATCAACGATCTCACCAAGAACGTTGAAAACTTGACTACAATGATAGAAAAGCTCACTACGAAGGTTGACAATGGTGAAAATGTTTCCTCTAASAACTTTGAAAGACTCGTAAAGAAGCACATGGATGGGGCCTCCTACTGTGAGAATTGGGACAATGAAATCTCGTCCTCAATTAAGCTTCCTAACAWGTTTTCCACTAATGATCTTCCTAAATTCAATCCCACTYATGATCCATGCTTCCATCTTTAGGCTTTCAAGGCCACTTTGAGCCTCAAAGGAGTTGATGCATCTCTTTATCAAAGGGTCTTTCCACTTTCACTCGCTCCAATMTGCGAGAAGTGGTTCTTTTCCTTATCTAAAAAGGAAATTGAAACATGGGAACATGTTGCTCTCGCTTTCATGTCTCGCTACAAAGGGAACATTCAAACTCAAGCTTCCACTCGCGAGCTTGAAATTCTAAAACAAGGTGAAAAAGAAGGCTTGACTGCATTTCTCTCTACATGGAAGGAAGCAACTGCACAATTGGTTGGCACTCCGCCTAAAGCTGAGATGGTACAAACTTTCATATCGAATTTGCAATCAAAATACAAGAATCATCTTCACTACATAGAACTTGAAACTTTAGATAAGGTCTACCACATTGGCATAACCATTGAGGATGACTTATTGAAAGAKGGTAGTTCCAACACAAACCCCAAATGGAATAATAAGAAAAAGGACGATTCCTCAAACAATGTTTCCGTACTCCAAACTACTCCCGAGTTCCCTATGAATCAAGGCTATAGGCGCCCAAAATGTGAATATTTTCCATTGGGAATGGCTTATGCTTAAGAATTCAAATGTCTTTAAAGCAAGGGGAAGATCTCACCAATCGCCCCTACTCCTGATCCGAATCTAGAAAGACGAAATCCAAGATGGATTCCTAAAAATATTGCAAGTATCATAAAGGTAGGGGTCACACCATTGAGGAATGCTACAAGCTAAAGTATGCAATCCAAGACATGGTAGAGGATGGAAGACTCCCAATTCCTCCAAGTGCGAAGAAGCCAAACATTACATCGAATCCTCTTACAGCTCTCATGATCTCTTTCAATGCAGAAAACACATTAGATCCAACTACTCTTATTTGTCCAATGGGTCAAATAATCAAGGATATCCCACTTCTTAATGACACTTGTTAATGGTTGTTGGGGAAGCGATGATGAAGACAACTATCTCAACAATGTCGCTACTCATCAAGCCAAGGCAGGAGAAGATCTTGAAGACGAATTCGACGATGAGGACATTATCAAAGCACAAATTGATGTGCAATTGCTCACTAGGAGTGGTCGTGTTCTTAATCCCACTCCACATGTAGACACTGATGACATTCCTATTCACTCAGCTCAAGAGGAGAATCCAATCATCAAGTAACTCAAAGAGACTAAGGTTGAACTGAACGTGTGGCAACTAATTGTCACCTTAAAAAGTCATCGCGAAGCACTTCGTAAGGCTCTTACTGAACTTAGCGTCTCAAGTGAAACAACTAACTACCGAAGGGTTGGTTAACTTCATAACTATGCATGGTGTTTCGCCGTACATGGTCTTTTTTGATGATGATTTACCACTTAAATGGCCCCATCATAACAAGGCCCTACACAACATTGTAAATTGTAGGAAATTCAACATCCCTATGACATTAGTTGATAATGGATCCACCATCAATGTTTGTCCTTTAAGGATCGCTTAAAAGCTCGAAATTTCAATTGATGATCTTCAAGTCAATACACAAACGATCTGCGCTTACGATCATTCAAAGAGGCAAGTTCTAGGCCTTGTTTGGCTCAACATTGCTACTGGTCCAGTAGAGAAATGAACAAAATTCCATGTCATGGATTTAAGAACCTCTTTCTATCTACTACTTGGACGTCTTTGGCTACATGAGTTACGCGTTGTTGCCTCATCCTACCATCAAAAGGTCAAGTTACGTCTCCATGGTGCTCCAGTATTTATTGATGCTTCTCCAATGAAGATTCAAGCAATAGGTAAATCTACCTTACAAGTCTAATACGATGACGAAAATGAGGAACATTGGGGTTTGTCCACTTCCATGATCAAAGAATCTCTGTGCGATGCTAATCTCACTATCCATACTATACTCAAGAAACAAGGCTAGCAAGAAAATGTACCGACAATACTTTTTATACTCACGACTATCTTGTACTCACATATATATGTGTGTGTGTGTGTGTGTGTGTGTGTGTGTGTGTTGGTGTTGTGTTGTGTGTGTGTGTGTTGTGTGTGTGGTGTGTGTGTGTTGTGTGTGTGTGTGTGTGTGTGTGTGTGTGGTGTGTGTGTGTGGTGTGTGTGTGATGTGTCTGTGTGTGTGTGTGTGGATTGGTCACGTGGAACACCCCACTTATATGAGAACATCCACTTATGTGAGAATAAATGTGTACTATTGAATATTTTAGATGTAAGGGCTAACATTTGTCTCTTAAAAATTAGATTTAATCACCCTCAATCACAAATTTCTTCTTCTCTCTCCTCACACCTTCCTCATGCTCCTACCACCATCAGCCCGCCACTGCTACTGGCGCACCGTCCCACCGCCGTGCCTAGCCCAGTCCCACTTCACCTGCCCGACTCCACTACTAGTACACCACAATAATCAAACCACGACCCTTTCTCTCTCCTCTCTCACCTACATCACCTCTCAAACCACACCACCACTAAACTAGCCAAGATCGCGACTCGACTGCTCGCCGACCCCAACACACCCTCTCCAAGCTACCAGTGAACGCTCTCTCATCCTTGTTGCTTTCTCTCTCCTCCGTCACTTCTCGCATTTGAGTCGGCGTTCAATCGCAAGAAGTGGCGTGGTTCGGTTTTAGGGTGAGGTTGAGGGTGTGGGCTAGTGTCGTGGTGAGGGTTATAGTGCGGGGTGGAACTATGCTAGGTTGGTTTTGGGGGCTTGGTGTGAGGTAAGGTTATGGGTTGGAGGCTAGTGTGGTTAGGGGCAAGTGCTGGTTTGCGGCTGGTTGGGAGTTGGTTCGATGAAGGTTGGGTTAGCGGTGATTTGTGTTTTTATGAGTGATTTGTGTGAGAGACATAGGTTTTTAAGAGTTTTGAATTGCACTATGCACGAGAGAATTTGTTGATTGAATATTGATATTCATTGATCTTCGATTAAGCACCGAGAGCATGTATTTATGGGCGTTCTGGTGAAAGATAGATAGCAGAAGAATTTGTATATACGATAGCGAACTGTATTTACAGTTTGGTGGACCGTATAAACGGTAATGATGACTGTATATATGGTTGTCCCAACCGTATATACATATTGGTTGACGTGGCAGCCACGTTTACCAATCGTATATCCAATTTCTTCTTCTATCTATCTTCGTTCGGGAATTCTTATCCGTATTTTTGCATTTAATTTGCTATCTGAATTAACTTTTATCCACTTTTGGATAAACTTGGTGGACAAGATTAATCTTCTAAAACATTCAAGATCATTCCCGAATTATTTGGATTTATTTAAGAATTTCTGAATTTATTTATTTTCGAAAATTATATTATAAAAGTTGTAAAAATCATAGAAAATCAAAGAAAAATCAAACAAATAATCTAAAAATACTGGCAAACTTAGAAAAATGAGAAGAACAAAATGAAAAGTGGAAATTAGAGAAATAATGTATAGAAAATATTCTAAAAATCCTAAAGATAAAGAAAAAAAGTTAAAAATAGAAGATAATTAAAATAAGTAAAAATAAATACTTTCCGCCTATTTCGAAATGTCATACTTTTCCTCATCGGCTATTCAATTTGGGGAGATACTTTTTGGTGTCTACAGAATCCCCCACTTTGGCTATGTCTGGAGAGAGGCTTGTTCTCATAAGACGAAAGTCAAAGTATTCGATTCGGAATGGAGGATAGCTCAAGACGTTCTTCGATCTTGAGTTACCCTTTTCGCCGGTACCTGCAAAATAATGGTTAGTTTTACCTGTTATTGCGCCCATGTAGTTTGTGTTCCCTTGAAAGCGCTTGGATCCTTAGGTGATTCTTCTCCTTATGGCTAACCTTGGCTTTTCAGGAGAAGATATGTTGTAGATGCATGGATGTGTATAAATCTATTTCGGTAAGCATTAACCTTTAGAGGTTTCCCTTCGGTAAGCATAAACTTCGGGGAAGGTGATAGGTGCATATGTGAATCTCCTTTGGTAAGCATACACCTCTGAAGATCTCCCTTTAACAAGCATAAGCCTCGGGGAACAAATGACATATGTGAATCTCTTTTAGTAAGCATAAACCTCTGGAGATCTCCCTTCAGCAAGCATAAGCCTCGGGGAAGAAATGATGCATGTGAATCTTTTTTTTGGTAATCATAAGCTTCTAGAGATCTCCCTTCAGCAAGCATAAGTTTCGAAGAAGAAATGATGCATGTGGATCTCCTTTGGTAAGCATAAACCTCCGGAGATCTCCCTTCAACAAGCATAAGCTTCAGGGAAGAAATGATGTATGTGGATCTCCTTTGGTAAACATAAACCTCTAGAGATCTCACTTCAACAAGCATAAGCTTCAGGGAAGATGATATGTGTGTCAGTATCTCCTTTAAAAGCACGTTTGTTCCTCAGGGATTCTTCCCTAAGGCAGACCTTGGCTTTTCGAGAAGAATGTTGCATATAGAAACAGTCGCGTATAGTGATGAATGCCGTATAGGCATGTGTGAGTGAGTAGGAATAGTTGCGTATAGCAACAATCGCATATAGCGATGAATGTCGTATAGGCATGTGTAGGGTGATTGCAAGTAGTTGTGATTGCCGTATAGGCGGTCTAACAGTTCAAATAGGATGGGTCCTACCCCCGTGTAGAGGTGGTGCAATATGTAATGTTCAATGTGTAATGTGTTTGTGTAATGCGTTTGCATAGTGTGTTTGTGCAATGTGTTTTTGCAATGATGCCATGATGTATGTATGATGATGTATGTATATATGATAGTGCATATGAAGTGTGTGCAATGACAATATGTGTAATGCAAGTCTATCCTAATGCATGAGATGACCAAGGAAATAGAATAATGTTAAGATGTTTTAAAATGTTGGATGAAGTCGTCTAAAGCCTTCATTCGAATGATATTTGTGATCGCGCGTGAGCCCCCAACCCATGGGGTTTGGTGTTGATGATAGATTCAGTGGGTGAGCCCACATCTTGGTCAAGCTTGTGAGCCTGTTTGGTTAGATCGAGGTTGAGGTTTATGTCATGGGCAAGAATTGATGATATTAGGTGGCAAGTAAGTTTATGGAGTCCTTGGTTTTGACTTATCGCTTTGTGGTGGTAATGGTAAAGGATGAGGTTTTGAGATGTGATTGAAGTTGTCAGAATCGATAACTTGAGTTGATCGCCTATGTGAGGAGAGAGCAAGGGGAATGTGAGATGCTTTGATGTGATGCTTCGAGGAGAATGCATAGAGACTGCTACAATGTGATAGCCTAAGGAAGAGTTGAGGAGAGTCAAGATCCTACAATGCAATACTTGCATGGAGACTGCTACGATATGATAGCCTACGGAAGAGTTAAGGAGAGTCCCTCAAGGTGTATGAATGAATAAGCTAAAGGTTCAAGAAAATAAAAGGTTAGAATTTGTGACTAGAGTGAGGTGAGTGGATAAGGAATTGATGTGGTTGGCTACATGATGTTGGTTGAACCTCGAGCCTATATCGAGTGCTATGATAGTAATTTGTACTACCACCATCAAGGGAGTCAAACCAACTAGAAGAGTGGACTATAGAATGTTATTAGGTATTAGATCGGACCTCGAGAAAAGGCTTCTTACGTATCCTTTTGGAATCAGACCTTCGTAGTTCTTATTAATGATTTGGACAATGCCTTGTGTGAGAGGGCTTTTGTGGATGTAATGTGAGGCTATGGTTAAGGGTTAAGACAGAAAGGGAAAAGGCTCAAAGTTCCTAATGTATTCCCCCATGGTGCGTCGTGTGTTTTTTTTTAATTTTTGCATTTGAACTTGTATTTTGAATTGAACTTGAATTTGCACTTTGCACTTTGAATTTTGAATTT
>SNQN01012536.1:0-10009 GCA_008642245.1 Bassia scoparia
TTCTCAAGTGTGGAATCTCCTCTCAATAGATTGGAATTCTTGGTTACTCCATGTGCTTAACTCCTTTAGCACTTTCAAGGGAATACCAGGGGATTCCTTTGGCATGTGTGGAAACGCAGAAATCTTAGTGCATCAACATTGCAAGCTTCTATGCAAGGGAATTTTGGAAAGTTGATGGCCCTAGGGATGGCAGTACAATCAATGCCTATACTCCTTCCTCTGCTATGATTGTCTCTCAGTGGTGCATGATTTAAATTCTAACACCCCTTGTTCTTTTGAGCTAATGTATATCATTGACGAATGTAGGGCACTGAGAACTCACTTTTGAAGGTGTCTCGCTTGGTTTGAGGGTAGAAGAATGAATGATGTTGCAGATTGAATGGCTAAGTATGCGGCAAGACAGCAAGGAAGAGCCTCGGATTGCATTTTGCTTCATAGTCCTCCTATTTGGGTTCATAGAGATCTTTGTAATTTGAATGTACAAACTCATCAAGGAACTACTATTACCCCTCCCTATTCCCTTGCTGAACTTGGTCGTAATTTCTGTTTGATTTTATTTGCCCAATTTTCACCAAAAAAAAAAATTTGAAAGTCTGAAACAGAAGATGCGGCGCCTTCAGCCCCCCGTTCACCACTACATCTCTTTTAGTAATGATGTGTTAGTCGGGATTCGTATGTAATTTTCTTTTACAACTGATATTGTTGATGACATTGTTTAATTAGTCTTTTTTTCTATGTTAATGATATTTAATTCGCTTTAATCGATGTGATTGTTTACATTTTTAGCCCAAATTCTTACTTTGAAGTTGTGACAGACTTTTACAATTACTCTGTATTGAGTAGACACTGTCCTTTACTTCCCAAGATGAAGCCCTTTCAGGTATCAAATTACTCATCTGCTATAACAGTAGCACACCAGGTCTACCAAATTACAGATTGCACCAGTGCTTATTATATATAGATCAAATAAAAAACGACCATTGCGAAGTAAATTAGTTTTGCATGAAAGCATAGTGTTTTGATGCAATTAGCATGAGTACTGGGTGGATGTACATGTTATTGGTGGTGATACAGCGAAATTTTCAGGTCCAAAGGTTTCCGATCCATTTGAGCTGAAAAGGCGAGCGTTTGATATAGTCAAAAACTGGTCTTCTGACATGCTGAGTACCATGCATCAGCTCATCATTGATCTTACACCTGAGGACTCAATCACACAATCAGCCAATGAGGACCGGTGGCTATGGCCAATTTTAACTCTGCCGGTTTCAAAAGGAAAAGTTGTGCTAGCTGGAGATGCCTGGTGTCACGGTCCTAGCGTTTTGACGCTGGAGCGTGCGGCACGCTTTAGCCCTTGGAGGCGAAAGTGTAAGCCTTTTTGCGGAAATGGGGCCTCACGAGCACACAACAACGTGAGGGGATTCTCTTTTGAAATGGGCGTCCGGGCGCTTGGGACGGCCGACTACGTCAAAGCGGGCCCAAGCGGGATCCGGACTCGGGAATCTGTATTTGAGTTTGGGACTTTGGAATTGGAATGCTAAAAAACGTAATACAAGCACAATATCTATAAAGGCATTAAGGCATTAAATCATTAGCATGGGTAGGCGGAATGCTTGTGTGAAATATTCTTCTCATATATCACCTTCCCCTTAAAGAGGTTAAATTAAATGAATAYATTTGCCCCTAGGAGACACCCACAGAGGACTTAGACCGTACTGCATCTAAAGACTTAATTCTAAGGCACTTGTGGGGGCGACGCGCAGGAAGCGCCCACAAGGCTTTACTCTAGACTTAGGAAAATACATGGAAAATGGTAGGATCCTAACACCTGGCATCCAATGACACCTAATCTTTTGGTCAAGGAGGGGGTTGTGCACTAGAAGATGCAATTGTCTTGGCAAAGAAGCTCTCTCAAGCATTGAGTTTTGGTCAAGGATCAATCGAGGATGCAATGCGGTCATATGGAGATGAGAGGTGGCGCCGTGTCTTTTAACCATCCGAGACAACCTTGTTGGCAAACTCCTTCAGTGTATTACGCAGTGAGGAATAAAAGATAATATAAAGTCAAGGGTGGAGATTTGTGGTGATTGGGTGTGATTTATTACTTGACGCCGGTGTCCTATGGTCGCTCGTACCACGACCAAAGAAGCTACTGTTCCATGACACCGTTCTCCTTGTGTATGGCAAGCGAAGCCGTCTTACCTGTAGAAGTCGGGATACCATCCCTCGGGTCCGTTTTTAATGATCCATGACCATGAACGAGGATACAAGAAATCGATCTGCCTACCTCGGCCGAGACCGAGGTAACGCCTTGTTGAACATCCATCTCATACAAGCAGAAAATCACAACGGTATTTCAATCAGAAGTCAAGGACTGCGGGAAGATACAGGCAGGTGGAATTGGGGTTCGGAGATTTGAAGCACAGGTCGGAAACACTTGGCAAACTAACCCCAACTGGGAAGGTCCTATGAGTTACAGAATGGTCAGCCCGGGACTACAGGCTCGAGACACAATGGCAAAGCTCTCACTCGCCGTGATGCTGACAATTTGCGCAAATACTACTTGTTGAGGTTTAGACTTGTTAAAATTTAGTTTACTAATATGCTGTAACACGCAAAGCATCGGTCAGACTCTCACCGACCGCCCTGAATCGAGCATTGCTCAGTCAGCTCTGCTATGACTAGCATCGTTGGTAATCTAATAAAAGCCATAAATAAAGGTCTTCTCTTTGCGCATTTTTTCTAGTCTCTACCCTCGAGAATTAGCAATGCTCATCCTTCGGGGCAAAACAAGCCTCGGGGCACCCCATTGGAAAACAAGGTGACATGCAACACTCGGTCAGATGCAAGCAACAGCAGGTAAAGCATTCAGAAAAACGAATAAGTATACACTTCGGACATTTGAATGAATCGACAATTAAAACAGCTCAGCTGGAAGAGAAATATTCATAATAAAGCCAAGGCTCGGGCTTGGCAAGGCACGATAAATATTCAAGTTAAGGCCAGACTCAGCTGGCAAATAGTTTGGTTAAGAAGTCGGGAGTCTACACCGACCCAAAAAGTTAGAGAATTCAGATTATTACAAATTTGACCAGAACATGGTCAGCAGAAGAAACTGAAGAATAAAAATCCTGCGGGGCTTACTAGGGAGAATGGCTGCTTCCTCGGCATCGTCATCATCAAATCTTTTCCTTATCCGTCGAGATTTAGAGGCAAGAAGCAGCAATGAGTCTGGAGGAGGGTTTGGCAGGCTGAGGCTCCAGGAGATGCTGCGACTCGGTCCCGCTTGAGATTGGGAAAGCACCTCGGCAGATCTCTTCGATGACGTGGCGCATCTGGGGCCAACTTCCCGAGCCAAACTCGTCATACTTGGTCTGATGGCGCAACTGGTCGGGGACACGGCATTAATAGCAGCCTCCATCTGACGTCAAGCAATGGTTGAACGCAGTCTTGAACGAGGTCTGCCCCAACTTAGACGCTTGTATTGACGGCCCGGCAGTGCCAAACCCACGTGTTCCACCACTGCTGTACACTGTAGCAGGTTCTCCTCTCCAGCGTGAGGGCATCTGTCAGCATCCTTGATGGTTGCGTTCCCTCTTGGCGATTATCTTTTTTTCGCTGCAGCCCGATTCATAGCCTGAACCCGGTCATTCTCGAGGTCCTGCTCTCCTCCTTCCACTTTCGGAGCTCTTCCTTCTCCTTTCTGCAAGCTCTTCAGCTCCATTGGTCGCATTATCTTGGCATATGCACTTTGGATCGGGATCGCTTGTTCTGCATGGTGGAGGGAGAGGGCAATGCATCCTGACCGTCAGTTGCGACAGAAAATTCCGAGAACAACGTCAAGATAACAAGAAATCACGAATTATCAAAAGTTTAAGTGGAATAAGTTTTGGTAAGATACCTCGAGCCAGGCAGACTGGAGGTCTCGGTCCTCACGAGTCAAAGCTTCCTCCTTCATCAACTCCGAACGTCCTCCTGAGGACGTCCCTTTTCAGGCAGACTCGGCCTCTTGGATTTGAGATCCCTGCAGTTTGGTGGGGAATCACAAGGCCGGCCTCAAGGGTCCACCCTCTGCTCTTGCGCTGAAAGGGGTGTTGAACCCCTGTCAAGGGTCGGTGATGGGGACGAACTCCCGGAAAGTTGTCGATAAAGGGAGGCTTTCGGGGGAGGATTGGCTAGGAGTTGTCCTCATCCCGGGTCAGTTTACCGGACCGCTCTAGGCCCCCGGGAAGCTTCCCTGGGGTCTGTGGGTCACAAAGCTCGTCAGACTAAAGACTTAGATTTAAAAGGGAATTTGTGCAAGAGAAAACCTACCTCCGGCTACAGAAAGGGATGGGGATGTTGCAGCCTCCATCTCGGTGTTCAGGTTCCGACGACAGGAATCAGCTGCATGAAATGGTGTAGTCCCTGCCAAAATTCCCGAATTTCCAGCCTCTGCAACTGAAGAATAACATGTTAGCACAGAAACAGCTCTTTAATATTGCAAAAAATGAAAAGACAAGTATCTAAAGTAGGGGCGTTGACCGAGCAATATACACCATACCCTGGGACATTTTTTTATTAGCGCACAATGGCCAGATAATGCTCGTTCTGCGGGAGGGTGTCGTCGGTAGCCATTAGAAGGGCGTCCGGCAGCGTGTAACGTTCCGGGACCACTTCTCCTCTCAGAAAGAAGAAGGTCTACATACCCCTCGGATTGTTCAGCGGCACATATAGTTCAGAATCAGGTTGGGACGGTTCAGTGTTCCTGCCCGAGGGAAATCCCAGGCAGTGGCTATTACAGCAACTCCCGACGAAGCTTTCCAGCTGGATTCGGGTCGTCAAAGACTTTGTAAGGCTTCCGGCACTGAATATCCACCAGTTCGGGGCATAACTGCTCACACTTGACACTCAACAGTCAGCTTGAAATATTTCTGAGAGGGTCGGGTCGGGGGTTTGCCATCCAATGACAGAGGGACAAGAAACCACTATGTTTGTGCAAACAGAGTTTGGGCATCAGGTTGTGCAAGGCAGGTTGTACTCTTGCAGCAAAAAGGAATAAAGGGATCGAGGGAAATCTGAGGCCCATCTCCAGGTGACCTTTAACACAGCACGGTCCTGGAGATGGTTTGGATGACCGATTGGGTTGAAGTTGGGGCTATATACTGTAAAGGGGGAGGAAGAAAGAATTTGTGGCTTCCAGAATGCAACTCTTCAGCAATTCTGTGATAATGCTTCTCGATGTAAAGAAACCGGAGCCCCTCTCGTTGTTCGGTATCTCTTTGGCCCGACGTTGAGTCCCAGCCATTCTGTCAATTTGAAAAGTTCTTGTCATCTACAATTTACGTCTAAATTGCTTACAATCGTTCCCGTTTTTTCTACACAGTACCTACCTGCAGGGTAGTACACACCTCCACTTTCTCTCGGGCTCGGGAGTCAAGGTGGGGTCTCTATCGGGATGCGTCTAAGATGTGGCGTGGGGTTTAATGTACAACACTCGGATGGTAGTTCACCCTCGGCAAGTCTTCTCCGTCCATGGATAGGTATAAACCGTTCTAAGGTATATGTGTTTCTTACAATCGGGAGGGTCCTTCTGACCGGAGCAAGGGTCGGCAATAAGGGATTCAACTCAGGGGTCATTCACTAAGGGTTTCCTTTAGAGGCTTCCTCATTAGGTCAGGCATCAGAAAGTCATGCCGAAGCTACGCTAAACTTAATTGGTCAGAGATAAAGCCCTGAGTCGGGGAATATACAGGATACTACTAAGGTCAGATGCAGAAGGTTAAACCATCCATAACTACTAATGGCACAACAACAAAAGAAACCTAAGTCAAGGGAGTCGAGAATTACGTACATTAATGCGAGTACCTAAGACGGAAGTCCGCACTAGCTCGTCGCCTCGTATCCCGGTGGTACGGCAGAATTCACAGTGAAGGCACTCTGAAGAAGAAGAAGGACACATAAAATCTAGAAGGGAGAGAGCTTTCTAGAGAAGAGAAGAGAGTTTCTAGAGAGGAAGAGAGCCTTTTAGAAGAGAAGGAGAGCTTTTTGAGAGAGAAGTAAAAGTAGAAAGTGGTAAAATTGAAATTGAGAATATTACCAAACTTTACTATTATATAGTAGGTTAAGGTGACAGTTTACCTTGAAAAAATCAAGTACCTCTTTTTAATATTTAAATGTTAAAAGCGGTAAACGTCCACATTCATCTACGAGATCAAGTTCATTTCAACTTGTGAAAATTTAATTCAAGTTTTCTTCTCTCCGAGGCTGGTGCCCTCGGAGTCCAAGGATTATGATTTCTTTTCCGAGGCTGGTACCCTCGGGAATCAAAGGACTAAGAGTTTCCCTTTCTCCGAGGTTTGGCATCCTCGGGAATCAAAGGACAAGGTTTCTTCTCCGAGGCTGGTACTGGGAGTCCAAGGGATTATGATTTTCCTTTTCCGAGGCTGGTACCCTCGGGAATCAAAGGGCTAGGGTTTTCCTTTTCCGAGGTTGGCATCCTCGGGATATCAAAGGACACAAGATTTCCTTTTCCCGAGGGCTGGTACCTCGGGAGCAAGGATTTAATGATTTCTTTTCCCGAGGTGGTACCCTCGGGATCAAAGGGCTGGGTTTCCTTTTTCCCAGGTTGGCATCACTCGGGAATCAAGGACAAGATTCTCTTTTCCCGAGTGGTACCCTCGGGAGTCCCAAGGATTTATGATTTCTTTTCCCGAGGCTGGTAACCTCGGGATCAACAGGGCTAGGGTTTCTTTTCCCGACGGTTGGTATCCTCGGGAATCAAAGTGACCAAGATTTTTCCTTTCCCGAGGTTGGTACCTCGGAGTCCAAGGATTATGATTTCTTTTCCAGGCTGTCCTCGGGAATCAAGGACTAAGATTTTCCTTTTCCCGGGTTGGTACCCTCCGGGAGTCCAAGGATTATGCTTTCCTTTTCCCGAGGTGGTAACCTCGGAGTCAAAGGACTAAGGCTTCCTTTTCTCGAGTGTTGGGCACCGCTCGGGAATCCAAGGACTAAGGTTTCCTTTTCCGGAGTTGACACCTCGGTGAATCCAAGGATTAAGATCTCCTTTCCGGAGGTCTAGTACCCTCGGAATCAAAGGACCTAATTTTCCTTATTCCGAGGCTCATTAGCCCTCGGGGCTTCGGGAATTTTGGGGCTTATTAGCCTCGAGAATTCTCAACCACCGGGCTCATTAGCCCTGGGCTGGGAATTTTGGGGTCTTATTAGC
Organism: Bassia scoparia; assembly: GCA_008642245.1. Lineage (NCBI taxonomy): Eukaryota > Viridiplantae > Streptophyta > Magnoliopsida > Caryophyllales > Amaranthaceae > Bassia > Bassia scoparia. The sequence goes on from SNQN01012536.1 coordinate 7,208, forward strand.
CCTCGGAAATTCTCAACCCGAGGTCCATTAGCCCTCGGGGCTCGGATTTTGGGGCTTATTAGACCCTCGAGAGTTCTCAGCCGCCGGGGCTCATTAGCCCTCGGGCTTCAGTAAAATTGGGGCTTCTTAGCCCCACAGGAATCCTTCCTCACGAGGCCATACTTAACAAACATCGCTAAGTGACTTCCCCTATCGGAAACACTGTTCGGCCGGGTCGTTGGTTCCTGTGGCCTTCGAAAGTGGTCTGACCGGCTACTTGACTAAATCCTGACAGGTATCTCCACCTTCATGGGTTGAGAGTTTAAGACCAGGCAAGGAGGACAAGCATGATTGCCGCTTGACCTAACTCCTCGAGGTTCCTGCGATATAAGTATCAACCGTCGGGGCTAATTGGTCCCTGCCTCCATGGCCAGGCGCCACGATGGCTATTAGTGGGCCCCACCAATGCCCAAATGGAAAGGGGACAGGTGGGCCGCACAGATAAAGGTACCTCAATAGGGTACGAGCAAAGTCTGACACACGTCAGGCTTCTGTCCCACAATGTTGAAAAGAAAGAGTTTTGTCCACATTTGGGAAACATCAACAGTCAACTCAAATCTATAAGGGAGTTGGTGATCACTTCGAGGTATCTAATTCTGACCCACGATCTAAGTCTAGACTTATATCTAGCTTCTCGATCCTTTCAGTAGGTCTCTTTGTGACGTTTAGCTCGGAGGGGCTTTTTCCCGGAAATCCCCGGGGTAGTCACTTGCGTGTTTGTGCGGTTTGGCGGAAGAGACAAGTGTCATATCTTAAGGAAACGACGGAAGGCACGTGCGTGCCAGCTTCATCTACAGTTTTTATTAACTCACCCTACTTTTCTATTGTATTCTTTGTAGTTCCTGAACGAGGAACAATTATTATTATATATATATATATAATATATATATATATATATATATATATATTTAATATATATATACTTCCTCGTTTTTTTAGATGTCAGTCAAAAAACACTACTTGTCGGAGATACAGCTTTGACGTTAATAATTATGAATTATGATTAATCAAAATTATAAAAAAAACTAGATTTAATATATTATTTATTACGAGACGAATCTAACGAGATTTCATTTGACTACATATTTTCATTACGTGTAAAGCACAAAACTTAGTCAAAGTGCTTCTTGTGAATCGTCAAAAGCAAATTGGGCAACTAAAAAAACGGGAGGAAGTATATTATATAATCGAATCTTTTATGGAGCTTTACCTATAGTTGAGCAATTCTATACTTTCTCCGTTTCATTTACTTGGCAATTTTTGCCATTTATGAAAATTCATATTTATTAGGCAACTTTTTTTTCTTTCTTTTTTGCTTGTCATTTCTTTCTATATCTCTACTTAATCACATGATTTCATTTTCTCTCTCTTTCAACTTTCACACCATCAATCAATTTTGCCTAGGAGATTTGAGCATGTTGAAAGTTTGCTAGTAAATTGAAACTGAGGAATATTTATTTTGTACTCGTATATCTTTTGTAACTCCTATAAAATAAGTTGTTAGGGTTGATATTATATTCGATAAGTAGCTTTTGTATTCATTACGCACATAAGAGTGAGGAAAAATTGAGAGTATAGTGAGTGAATTATTGGGGAGATTATCAGTCTCTCATTGTATTGCATTTGATCTGCTAGTAAACTTTTAAAGACTGGTAAGGAGGAGTGTATCTGCATTAATAGTGACCTCGTTAAATCTGTGTGTTATTAGTGTTATTTATTTGTTTGTTTTGTTTTGTTCGATTTCTGCGCTTTCGTCACAGACAAATTTCTTTTGTTTTTTTTATTGCAACAATTGTCACTTTACTGTCCACTCGGTTTATCACAAAAGTGGGTTTCTTGGCAATGGTTGACGTCTAAACACTAAGGAGTACTACAATTCTGGTCTTGCAGTTTGCAGTCCTCTGAGATGACACTTAAAGTTTAGTGGATCTTTGGGTAAATATCAGGTGGGACATTTTGAGGCCTTATTTGTTCCTTCTTTGCCTTTTGGAACATGATAGGCTAATTTAATGATATTATACCACGCTACTAATTAAGTTTAGATAACTTATGTTGAAGATCGAGAACACACCAATAGTAATAAGATAAGTGTTTTTTCCACAGGTTAGGAGGAATTCATTCTATAGTGAAATTGAGTGACATACAATCATTATGTAAGCTTGCTAGAGTTGGAATTTATCGATTTATAACGAATGGATACTAAGTAAAAGTAGATTAAATCGAATACGATTGGTGACATAATATAAGCGATTGAAGGCAGGAGGATCGTCCATAAGAGCTTGTCAGTGGGGAATTTCACAAGTCCAGGGACGTCAGGCTTCTCAAATTTCTGGAAACGCACTTTCAAGGGAATATTGCAGAAACTCCCTCTCACCTCACATATCTTTCTTTTCTGTCCAAGAGCTTCTCAGTGTGGAATCTCCTCTTCAATAGATTGGAATTCTTGGTTACTCCTGTGCTTAACCTCCTTTAGCACTTTTCAAGGGAATACCAGGGGATCCCTTTGGCATGTGTGGAAACGCAGAAATCTTAGTGCATCTACATTGCAAGCTTCTATGCAAGGGAATTTTGGAAAGTTGATGGCCCCTAGCCCTAGCCCTAGGGATGGCAGTACAATCAATGCTTATACTCCTTCTCTGCTGTGATGGCTAAGAAGATGCAATTGTCTTGGCAAAGAAGCTTCTCAAGCATTCAGTTTTTGGTCAAGGATCAATCGAGGATGCAATGCGCTATATGGTTTTTAACCATTCCCAGACAACCTTC
>SNQN01012538.1:1895-15687 GCA_008642245.1 Bassia scoparia
AGACATCCATAGAACGTATGAACATTTTTCATTAATACAACGGATTTAAATAATATTCGCCTTAATAAATTCCCTGCATCCGCATCAATACTAATCTATGAGTTCGCACTAGTTCGGTATAACATCCGTTGTTGCGTAGTTACGTCGGCATGTATACGTCTCTGGTCTCCTTGATAATGCCAAATAGAATGAAACCACACACACCAATGTTCGTAAGGGATGTAGCATATATCGATCAGCGAAACCCTAAAATTTTGAACCAATCTCCGTCACAAAGCTGAGACAATAACCAGTAGCACAACCTGTGTACTAGTCAGCACTTGAAAGTCGCCAAACAATGGATATAGACTCGGCCAAGGTCTCTTCCTGCGAACAGAAAGAGCAAAAGGAAAATATCCGAAAAACCTAGAATTGCGATCAAATAGAAACCTAATCCCAGAGGACATCTTTATTGAAAATAATAAATTAAAACCTAAATTAWTAAASCTTGCTTTAGACGATAAGAAGCAACACATATTGACYGTAGCGGCGAAACCCTTGTCACGGCCCTCCAAGGGGCGGACGTACGGAGCAAGGCCCTGAGGTAGGGGGTCATGATCGTTACCCCTCACTCACGACTTCAACGCAAAGTACCCTCYAAAAGGAAGAACAACGAAGGCCGACACTATCATCAAGCTTTGCATAACCGATCGACAAAAAGCAAACCCCAAAGGGTGGATGGGACTKACCGACGGTGAGGAGGGGCCGTAACCCTTCACCGCACGACAAGTCCCCCCAAACTCGAGAGAAAATAAAGAGACGGCCAAAGGAGGATCGGCAGCGGGGGAAACAGAAAAAACAAAGGGGGAGAGGAGGAGAGGCTAGACGAGGCAAAGGGTGGAGCAAGGGCGGGGGATCGATGGAAAACCCTACTACGAGGGGATGAAAAACCCTACTATGAGGGGATGAAAAACCCTACTGTGAAGGGAGACAAAACTTTTTAGTTTATTGATGGTTATATGAAGTTCAATATACACAAATTTAGAATCCTAATTTAGTTATTAAGTTAGTGATAGCGAATTCTGGTGTCTAGCTAATAGCCATACTTTTTTGGTTTGGAACCATTTCAAATATATAGCTATTTTCCTAATTATGTAAAATCAAAATAAATGGCAAATAATTTAAATATGAAAAATGTATTAATTGATTAAAACATATTAATGTCAAGTTCTTTAATTTTGAAGTAATTAATTACGGATGATTTTTATGCTTAATTTAAAATTGTTGTTTTATATACATTGTACTCCGTATAAAAGGTAAAATAATTAGGGACACTCCACCACCTCCCCTCCTCCCTCCTTATCATAACAATAGAGTAGAATCAATCGTCAATCTCGCCAAAATTGTGTAACTAACTACACCAACTCACAATGATATTAGCGTCACAATCGATATATTATTCTATAACTATTTCTAGGAACCTCGTTACGATCACCGACCTTTTTCACCATTAGCTATAGATATTTCTTTTAAAAAAATTCAAAATTTAAAGTATATTTATCTGCAAGAATAGAAACAATCCTACCTAAAAAACACACAAACTGAGAAAGATAAATACAGACATGTTGGCATGGTGACATTTTATTTCTAATACAAAGATATATTAAATTGATACAAAAGATATTAAAGTGAGTCCGTGTATTTTTACGGAGTCATGAAATTTGATTTTACGAGGTATGTGTATTCTTTAATTTTAGTATTTAATTTCATTTATTATACTGTAGTACAAAATCTAATCTTATATGTATCTCTAAACCCTGCATGTTCTCCATAGAACGTGTCTTTTTTAACTTTATATGTAGACCTTAATCGTATATTAAATTTAAGCAATTAATCTTAATGCGAACCAAGGTGATCATTAATTATCGTACCCGTATTTTAGTCTGGGTTACGTGAAATCTGGTTTTTTAGGTTAGCTATCTAAAAATGATGGGTACTATCTAATGTGTTTATTTAATTTATTTTGTTAATGTAGTGTTAAATTCAATCTTATATTTTAAAGTACAATTTATACATAACACATACAAATCTACTAAAATACAGATCGTATATATCAGCTTCTAATTTTTCTTAACAGCATAAAATAATTAAATGTACCTAAATCTACTAACTTACAACATAAAGCTATCATTTACCCGTTTGTATCTAATTTTTTTGTTATAGTTTGTATGTAGTACAATTGCAAATACAAAATAAATCATTTAGATGTTACTATTTTAATCATTTAGAGGTTTATCTGATTTTTTTTATATTAGTTGTTCATGTATTCCCGTAAAGAATCTAATACTGATAGTATCTAATTTTTAGTGTAGCTTTTATTCGCCATTTCATCCTAAACTATACTTTAGTAAAAAGTAAATCTTGTTTAAATTAATATTTTCGCTGTAGATCTTTAAATTTTAATTCTTTAATTGTTAACTGTCAGCATATTCATCTTCTTCACTCCCACAAACTTAGTATAAGAAAAATCTTTGTTAAAATGTTAGGGCATTAGTAGTTTCTAAAAGGTTTTTTACAAAACAACATAAATGTAATTAGTGCTTTTTTCTAAAAAAAAAAATTATTGTAAACGTAACTTTAAATTATCATACTTTAGTTTACTTTGCTTTAATTCTCCAAGTTTTTTATTAAAAAAATTTACATGAACTGCCTTTGATCAGAGAACATCATCCGTGCAGAATGTGGAATACACATTGGACCATGAAACGTCTTACTCACCGCATCAATATGATTGAGCGTTGACCCTTCCAGAATTATGTCAATCAAGTTGTCGTCCATCATTCTGGTCTTATACTCCTTCCCGATCCTCTATTCCCCTCAATAATACAGAATGAATATACAGCAGGTGGTCTTTTTAGATCTCGTCGTATTAACAAGTGTTATTAAATCAATTTTTATAATTTTACTCATGTATAATTAAAAACTCTTCATTTGAAATTTTTGTATTGAAACGTGTAAATTAAAGCGTGCACAGAATTAGTGTAATAGACGGAGTACTATATCAAAGTTGACTTCTATTTTTGCTTAAATTCTAGATACCTTTGTATCATCCTATTTCGTTAAAATAAAAACCTAAAAAACTCACCATTAATTTTTTTACACATAAAACAAAGTTAAAACCCAAGTTTCTTATAATTACGCATAAACATTACTACTTCACTTCTAAAATAAAACAACAATTAACCTTTGCATCAAACATTTCTCTAGCCTTACACACTATTCATGTTCTCCAATCTTTTTTCTTCATGCCATCTTGTTCTGTATCAACAAATCTATTACTGTACTTCTAACAATTATAATTTCTATTCGATAAGAATGTTAATTGCATGTTCACGTACAGCTCACCGTTTTGATCGAACGAAAACTTGTGCTAAGCACTATTATTTAGTTTATTAAGAATGCAATTGCAATTCTATACTGTTGTCAATTCTATCTTGCACTATAAACGTGAGAAATCATTAAGCTTTATTCAATTTCTCAACCTCTTGTATTCAATGATGTGCTATAAAAAAAATCAAAACTGAGATTAACTCATGTAAAAAAACGCTTAACACATAAATTATTTCTAAACAACATTGCTTCGTTACAATTAAAGAACGAAATTTGCTTTTCTATACGTGGAAGTATATTATTTCAAATATATTATCTATTTTCGACATATCTTATACATTTATGTAGTAAAAACAATCCAAAATTTCTTCAATAAAATATGTTTCATCAAAGATATTACATGCCCGGAATATCAGAAAAAACAGCAGTAGTAGCTCGTATACCAATACACTTATATTGATTAAAGTATATTTTTAATTTACATTAGAATTCCGATGTATAAAATCGCCCTTCAATCCCATATGTCCCGATTTCTTCTTGATTAGACCTTAGAGAAAACAATTTCCCTAAATTTTTTTTTTTTCTTCAATACTTATACTCATATCGAATAACTTTATTAAATTCTTCTTTACATGAATGTTATACTATATAATAATAGTAAATTGTTCAATTCATTTTAAAAAACATTTCATTTATTTTAGCAGCTTTAAAATCTATATATATTTGAAATATTCCTATACACACCTAATCTGTGCTTATTAACCAGTAACTTTTTTCACAAATAAATAAAATTTCACATGTATTTTTTTCGCAAATTCAGTTTCAACTTACGTTTTCTTCTATTATAAGGTTATGATAATCATATTGGTGTCTTTGCTTTGTTTGTAACAATATATGTCTTAATTACGTATGTTAATATATCCTTAATTTCCCTTTCTTATTTTTGATAATCCTTTTTATTAATATATTATTAATTACATCCATTCATATAGAATTATAGATTATATTATATTAATTATTATTTCTTACATTATTATTGCACTTATTTGACTTATTCTTATATCTCTTATTATTTTCAATTATTGCATATTAGTGATTATTCTTATTTATCTATATAATGATTTTGGCATGGAAAACCTTACCACTGGTCCTTTCACACATATGGATTAGAGCGAGGTGTACACATTGAAACCTGTTACTAAGTATAATTAATCTGGACCGAAACAGTAAGAGAGCCCGGCCCCATACACCTTGAAAACAGTCAGTCCAGGTAACAATATTAGGATGGTTTATCCATCCTTGTTCATTGGGTGACAAGTATTCACTATCATCACAATGGCAGCATCTTACGATATTTGAGTTTGCCTATCAATTATTTATCTAGCCCGAAAATACCACTATAGCTGAACAACAACCCTACTAGACCAGCATTATGACGCAACCACTTCAAGAGGCTTCGAAGAAGCATCATTTCCTCCTCAAACTCCTTCTCACTAGTCTAGCACTTTACTTTTCTTTAAATCCATTATTACGGCAGCACAACTTAGCACGTAAGGGTCATGATCTACACGGGTTGAATAATCCGAAATAGGATCTATTCTCCTTTGTCATCATGTTCACAAGCCCAATTCGCCTACGGTGCTAGAATCCAAACAGTTTCTACAACGTTGGATAGGACCATAACTCACATGACTACGACTAAGATATAGAAGGCCAAGATTCCTACGTTCTGTCCAAGAAAGTATCTCAAATGCGACTATAGATCATTATCATTAGCTTTATTATCGAATTATTTATGCGTTCAAATTTGTTCCTCATAGCGTATTATTCTACTTAGGTTAGGATATATTAGTTAAGTATAACGTAGCCGCTGGTATATTCAGATATAATTAGTTGGATATTCTCTGGATAAGATTTATATCTTCCAAAATATCTCAGTTACTTTTACTATTTGATTTAATGACATATACTTAGGATATATCCACCATACAATATGTGTCAATTCTTTGAATAGATTTTTATACTTCCTAAAATATCTTCAGTCAAATTCTCTATTCAACTCTTCTGTTATAATAGGGTCCGAATATAGAAAAGAAGAGATAAACTATCTTCATCAAATATTCTCTACTTGGTTAATTCAAGAAAGAAGCTTGTGAATTCATGATTATTTACCGAGAGTTCGCTTGATAGACATACATCGGTGCTTCTCCTTGTGAGTTTAAATCCTTTAATCCTAGAAATATTTCTTGGTTGAAGTTATTTTTCAATTCTTACCATCCCCATGTTTTTGTGAACAATATCCTTATTTCGTGTTATTCAGTGAGGTTGAGCTATTTGAGCAACTCCCTGTGTATAAAAGTCCACAATCAAATATCAAAGCCATTTTCTGAAATGAGTACAGGTAGGCGGTTTAATGTTCAAGTTATTTTCAACACATACGTTCCAATTTTTGTATTTTTCCAATTTTTCTCACGCCCGAACTGGCAAGCTAGCGTCCTACCTTGTTTTGCTTACAGCTTGTCAACGTTGCCGTTCCACTTTTTTGAAATCCCCTTGACAGACAATTTTGTCTAGTTTCTACATGCAAAACTTAGAATTTTCAAGATCGCTTTGCTATCTGTGAAACATTCCGGCATCTTTCACAACGTGCAATCAAGGAATTCCAACCTTTCGCAGTCTAACGGACTAACATTCACTTGATTGAACTTGCTTTAAATTTGTGCATGAAATTTTGGTGTTTTGACGTCATCTTTAGAGTTATACATTCAGCATAGAACATGCCCCCTGTTCCTAAAATTAACAGCCAAACAGATTGATTTGGCTCTGTCACTGAATCGACAAAATTCGTTGTGTGTGCGCAAATACTCAGCCGCATACGATGTACTAGTTTGCTTCGTCCTATCTTCAATTACTTCTAGCAAGCTATTCACACTTCATGTGTCAATCAATCCCAATGAACATAGCTAATTCTAGTAAGACCCCTTCCAAATTGGTTATGAATATCCCTTCCCCGAGAGTTTACACTGAACACGCGCTCCTGACGGCGTACGCTACGACCTGATTCACCGAATTACCAGCTAAACTGCCTTCGATGAGATTCATCCCAAACTGGATTTTAAAGTGATACAGAGTTTACTTGATTTATTTTCTTTACCACTGTCTTTTTTTTTACCGTTCAGTTATCTGAGTTGTACGCATTCATACTCTAATTTTTTTAACATCTTATGCAACAAACCTCCCTTGTGTGGCCAATGAGAATTATATTCCACTTTACGTCGGAAAACCCTTATAATGTAACCCATTATAAAAAGAATGAGCACTCATAATTCTGACAAGAAAACACTTGCATGCATTTTTAATCCGATGAATTGCGCCCAGCAACACTTATCGAACCGCACATTTCTAAATCCCCAAGAATAATCATCTCAAATCCAAAAGACTACAACGATGAATACACCATTCATGAATAAGAGCAAGGCAATACGAAACCAAATGACCTTTCGCACACGAAAGAAATAAAAATTCCTTACCACATCACCAGTATGCGCTCTCAACCAATCACCACTCACTCGCGCGTCGTCTGATGAAGACAAATGTCCCCAATGTAGTACTATGGTGAAACTTGGAACTTCTCCCTACAAGTGACACTTATGCGTATTTGATGCGCACACATGAACTATGCCAATGGTAATAAGTCCTCATTCATCAAGCAACTTACAAGCTCGATGGACAGAGACAACCGCCTAGATCGTACGGCATTGACACTATAAAATTCCACGTCTTTGAAAAGAGATAGGAAACCTCTTTTAAACAAAGCAAGCGAATGCGTTCACATTGCCTGATATTGTACAGCCCTTCATTTCCAACACCTACACCATCCACTTGTCCTATTGATACATTGTAGTTCGCATAGCACCAATGTTCAGACCACTCAATTCTACTTCACGGAACTAACTCAAAGAGATGCTGCGCATGCCTATGGATGATTGCCACTGCGCTCGTTTGCTTCACAACCTCGAAACTCACCGGGTCAAGTTTTTTACAGAACGCGAGGAACGATTGATCTAGATAGGATTATCCATTATATTAGGCCTTTTGAAAGAAAAGGCGAATATTGACATAATCGAACCTGCTTGGACCGTGTGAGCCGATTCAAACCCATCACCAACTAGACCAGTCAGTATCTACGCGCATACGATCATCCCACTGTTCGTATCTTGTTCGGCGAAACTCCCCACAATCTGCTCCCAGGAAACGATCCTTTAACTTCTACCTGTTCTAACAGGGTTATTTTTCTGTTTTCTTCTTTTGTCGCACCTTGTGAACTCTCCTAATCCCTCCTAAACCCACCTCTTCACCTCCTGCGCGCTCTAGCCTCTCTCACCGCTACCACAACACGCACCCCCAACCCGCCAAGTCAGCTGGCCAAGCACGCTCCACACTGCCAAAGTCGACTGCCACCGCCCCAAACTTGCCTAGTCGCGCCCCGCTCCCAATTTGCCCTCTAGTCTGCCAGCGCGCCCTCTTCCACTACCTCTTTATTCCCAAAAACTCCCCTCTTACTCAAATTCCCTGAAATCCTCCCACACCTCGAAACCCCTACACGCTTCGCCCTAAACCGACCCAACTAGTCAAAATCTCACCCTCTCACTCCCTCGCGGCATAACCGCTACACCACACACCGTTACTGTCACAGCTTGCACAACCCGTCATCGCCCCTCCCACTTTTCTCTTCTTTCTTTCAAACTCGAATTGGGTTTACGATAGGTGGGCGTACCGCAGATATTTAGTAATTCCTTGCCTAACACACTCTCCTCCCGCTCAACAACGCTCTACAGCATAGCCAACAGAGTCGGCACCCTGTTAAACAAACCCCCATCTGCAACACTCTCCCCGCTCATCCTGTGTCCAAAAATATAGCTGAAGATACCGGACCAGAACCTCACTTGCACAGCTATCTACACCTAACCTCCTCCCTACCAAAGGTTAGCTACAACATACACTTCGCTCGCTACGGAAATCAAACACGCCACAATCTACCGCTTCACACTCCATTATCACCATCCCCTCCAAATGAAATCCATCAATGACTCACCTTGCAAACCTCTACGGTCCCCTTAGGATAGCCTAAGCCCACACATAATGAAATTCTTTTAAAACAACACAAACGCCTCCTACCAACTAGCCCACACCACCCCATCGCATTACGCACCACAGCACCCCTCCTTATCCGCTAACATCTTCTACCTCCCCCTTAATTACGATTGCTCTACGCTGGCCCAACCCCATCCAACGCAACCCATCCTCTCGCGACCCGCAAACCCAATTCCGTCCCAATAATCCTGTCCTCCCCCATTGCCCTGAAAGTATCATCACAGTCCACCAAAGGAAAGGATCCACGAGGATGACACACACCAAATCAAACATAACCACATCCAACAAGTCAGCAAATCTCGTAGTCTACGTCTACATTCATCTCGACTCCAAAAAGTCAAAACGACGCACAATCGCCATCTGTACCGCTAAAACTCACACATACCAATACACACCTCTTAGAAACAAAAAAAAACCCATACTTGTGGTCGAACCATTAGCACACCATATCCAGCGATTACAAGTACCTCTTTCCACCTCAGACACATAATCCACAAACATCACCTGCCGCCACAGCAACTGCTGTCCCAAAACATACAACAACATTACAAAAGCTCCCTCCGCAACCTCGTGCTCTCTTTTTTAACGAGTATGTTCACCGTCTAGACTATACGTCCATTGACTTCCAAATACCTCTAAACTCAAACTTCTAACCTACATCCTATGATAATAAAGCAACAGACACACGTTCTCTTCGACCTCAGACCACACAGACTACAACATTCAGATCCCAGACACACGTACCCACGCTGCCACATTTCTAATTCTCCGACACACTACACTGTCCACAATCTCAATCCCCATTTCCTCCCCTGCGTCGAACAAGAACAACTCGCGGGTATCCACTGTTCAATAAACCAGAATAGCCAGCGACCTAACTCCCGCACTACCATCAATCACAATAGTTAGATTATAATCTCAATACTACATGCCCCACTTTGGAAAAGTCCATTTGGTAAAATCCGTTTTAATAATAATAGGGAAACGCCTTGCATCAAACGACCCTAGGATAGCAAAAGACGCTAATGAAAATTCCCAATCCCCGCTGAACCCTTGATTGTGAGTATGACCTCTTAGACCATCGAAGCGTGCACAAATCCAGCAGTTTTATTGCTCATTCCACTATCTTGATACTATAATTGTTTAATTATTTCACAAACCACAAACCATTCCCTTTAATTAATAAACCTTTGGACAGATCCACACCAACCTCGCCATAAGACTTTCTACTTGATTCACACCTCAATATGCCATGAACGTTGCATATAATCAATTAACCTTCATGAGCTAAGTAGATACTAACCTCAGCCTTTTATTTCCTCTATGTATTATTAATCATAAACCTCACTGAAGCAAGTTACACTTGAACCACTATGGTAATCCGGCCGCTATTCAACACACACAAACCACTTATTAAACGAGATAATACGAACGTCTTACCTAATTCGATCAAACACTTCAATAATGAAGTACGTAACCCAATTACGCTCAATTCACCCATATCAAGATCCTACCTTACACGATCAATAACAACTTTGAGCTCCTGCTGGCGAGCCTTCCCTTCGTGCAACTCCCAAACATCCATGTATTTCCTAAGCCATAGCCTCTTTATTTCCAATAACCCTAAGCACCACATATACATCAGGAATTTCGCATAGTACGTCACCTTGAGCGATTGACATTACAAACGAGTCATCCCAATTACTTCAGTAAATCGCTCTCTCTCTACGAAGTTCCTCGCATGACAAGTCTACTTTGGTTAACAACATTCGACATCCATACACTATTGCACGCCCTAGAAATTGACTACTGCCCTCAATACGGCTGATGCAAGCTTTACACAACCTCCACGCGTAAGAGAAACCAACCATCCTTCCGCTAGATAAGTGAAGCTCAAAGCAACAAGATTTTCACCACCCTAACAAAGTAATCCCTCATACCTCTGAAGATATGTCACACCTTATTAGGTGTCTAGTTTTAACACTACGAAACAACTATATCCTTTTTAAACAATGAACTCAGCCTTGTTAATTCATTTAATAAATCTGGACACACATGTTTTCTTTTTCGTCCAACCCTTCAACACGATTCTTAACCCTGTTATGTTCCATAGTTCAGCTTATACCCAAATTGATTATATTAATTATTGATTTGAAGTGGAAAACCATCCATTTTCTCTAATCTTAAAAATAGCTTCATCAAAACTACGTTATAAAAAACTACACTGAAGATTTATTACAGACTTGCATAAAAACAAAGCATTTCAAGCTGCCTTAGTAGCATGCTATATAAATCCCTACAATTTATTTCACACTAACATAATTAGTAATAAAGTCCATCAACAAACCCCTTAAATACACCGCATCCTACGAAAATATGTAAAACCCTCAAATTCTCAAAAATTACTCTGCCCATTCTACAACTCACCCACAATACACAAACACTCGCAACCACTTAATACACCCCAATGACCCTACAACCCCCCATAATTTAAGACCCTAATTTCAATTTAATTACAATTCTGAACAATTCCGCTATTCCCTAATTGAAATTATCAAAACAAATTTAACATACCACCTATCTTTATAAAACAGACAGTTCCCCTTCAAAAATCACAATGCTATATTGATGATAGTACAATTTACATAAAAAACCCTACATCAACATACTGAATTGTAAATATGGAAAAAGAGGCGAAGAAATAAGGACACAAAGATGCGAAAGGACATCAAGAGAGAAGATTCGCCTTAGCCACCCTTCCTATGTCCTTCGCATCGTCCGCTCACGGCGCTACTCCGGGCGGGCTCGTCGGGGGGGCCTCAAGCCTCGTTGTCACAAAATTAAAACTAGAAGCCACCGGCAGCCGGCCCGAGATGAAACACTTCTAAAGCAGCTCACTACCCGTCGCAGCAGCACGTGGCGCAAGCGGAGGGACGACAGTGCGGGCCACGCAAGGATAGCATCCTCCTAAACCATACGTCACGTCATCACTGCAGCAAACATGTCTCTATGCTCCTATTCAAGACAATCCTCGACATGTCTCTCTACCGAACTTTTGCCTATCCCCTCAGCATGCACTAACAACTTCAGCTTCTGCCAGACGCAACAACCCAACTTGGTCAACTGACCCTTGAGCGTTATAGCATATCATCAATACCGAGGCCTCCTCTCGCAGCCCCGCCAGAGGCTAGCTTTCACACATTCCCACAAGCGCTGATACTCGCCTGTACACCTCCGTGTTCTTCCAACAAAACAACGCTGGTGGAGCAGGATACTACCAAGCACGGCTAAGAGTGGCGCGAGCCGACTTCATCAGCCCACTATACCCGAGTCGGTAACTTCCCTGGCCTACGCTACAGCCACATATGCAGCACACTCTCATCGTCATGCTCCATCTCACTATGTATCCTCCTACACGATCTCTCTTCGTTTTTTTGAACCAATGAAATAGTGAACACAAATGGGCTGTGACCTTCTAATGGAAGGAAGTGACTCAAGGTAGATATTAAAACCCTATTTTTACTATAAATAACGATTAGAGTTAGATAAATTGGAGTATCTTTTTGCTTCTAGTGATTAAAACCAACTAACAAATAAATAGATTAGAGAAAATATATCTTATAACTTCTGGAACGTAATAAAATACTGTAGTGTTAGAATTCAATAACTAACGACACACTTCTGTAACTGATAACTATTAATTTCTCATATTTATCTCACAAGAAATAAACAGATTATATACTTATAAAGTATCCGAAAAACTTTTATACCGGCAGCGACTTACCACGGAGTCAAGCCTAGCCACCAACCACCGGTTACTCGCTGCTGCACCACCCGACAACCCCATCGCCGGCCGCAGTCTCCCTCATATCAACACCCCTCCCTGACCTGGCTACTTTTCGTCGCCTCGTCTATTCGCAAAATTCACGCGATCGTCGCTTAGCGGGACTACCGGCCTCCCCCACATCACCCCACTGCGCTCCCAACGTCGCTCCCCACGCGCGGATCATCTTATACCTGCAATCGAGAAGATCGAGTATGTGCTTTGAGTTCAACTCAGGAACGCTGTTTCCCCCATCCCCACCCCCGTCCCCTCCCATCCCCTTGCCCCCCGCGCCGCTTCCGCCTTGCGTTAATGCAAGCACAATTAAAAAAATGAAACAGATGGCTGACAACCTTACAGCCCTACCTAAAAGTAGGTTAACATCTACCTTAAGCACCCTTACTAGAAGATTAGCGATTAATAGATAGTAGAAAAATACCTAATCAGATTAATTTGAACGGTAAGCCAGGCAAAAGGTGGGACTTATTAATTCCATTTTAACTCCAATTTATCTTATTATCGAAATCATTTGTAGGATATTTTCTGATCTGCATAATTAGCGACTATTAGTTAGATTAGATATCAATCTAGGTCATACTAGATACTAATTAGTTGCACTATTTTGGACTAACTTATATATTTCCTAAAATATCTTATTACTTTTAGATTTTATTAGTTATTCATCTAGATATATTAGGATTATAGTTGAACTTTTCTGATAGATCATATCTTCCTTAACAATCATATATTCCTTTAAGTATTTTGTTTTTATAAATAGGCGTCCGAAATTAATGAAGATCCAGTTTTTCTTCATAATATTCTCTTTCTGCTCTATTCTAAAACCCTGTGAATTCTGGATTATTCTTGTGGTCGCAATTCATTAACTACATTGCTGCCCATGGCTTTCCTTGAGTTTTAAATCCTTCATCCTGATCCCTCCGGTGAATTATTTCTGTCGGGCTTCTGCTAGTTACTTCCCATTCCCTTTTACCACTTCCCATTTTTGGGAAAATATCCTTTGGTTTTGTCCTTTATTCGTGCGTTGGGGATTTGACCAACTCCTTATAAGCCATATCAGAATCGTCAGCTCCTCGATACGCATTGCAAGGGAAGCCTCCACCCCTCTCTCACACCCAGAAGCTAGAAATTTTGCAAGTCCACGACATCCATTAATTGCCTACAACTTGTTGGTATCTCATTTATCACCAGCCCAATATCAACCAGCCCATTTAACTAACCCAGTGGGCCGGATAGCATGCAAATTCAAACCATCCCACCAGGAGTCAACCGGACCTTACCAAACCCGATCACATAACACTGCCACATTAATGACACCTACCCTGGTAAAGCTCTAACAACCACACTTGCTCACACTAAGGACCGCAGTGCTGCGCCGACGTATCAAAGCTGACTCAACACCAGGACCTTCCTCAGCTAGCGCCTCTT
>SNQN01012540.1:0-15683 GCA_008642245.1 Bassia scoparia
GTGAACAACAAATGGGCAAACAAGTTCAACACCACAATTCTAGAATGATCAAAAATGGATTTACAAAATTCAACAATTTTATTTCATAATGGTAGGAAGGTGCAAGCTGATCTCATCAGATTTCATGCGTACTAGCTGTTGTTGAAATGTCTCAAAGAAAAGATTTCTGAGCAAAATATAGGCTAGAACAATGAAATCATTCACAAATTTAAGATGGGTCAAAATTCAATCAAAAGTAACAAGAAAAGGGTGAAAGTTTTGAAATCAAGAGGAATATTTATTAAAAATGGCGGAATTTTGCTTGAAAAACAGATTGCTTTTGAGCCCAGGAATCATAAAGCGAGGCTGGGCAGCTGACAATTTCACTTGCAAAGGAATCACAAAGGACAGATTGCTATAATCTATCTTATTATCGGCAATAGTGCTCACTGTTGTCGTAGAGGAACCCTGATGACCGCGCTGTAGCTGTGAAAGTCCACTGCAGATGGAGCCTAAACGGAACATGATAGATCTTTTCTTGACGGAAGCCTCGACTATTATGGTCATGAATCAATGACAATATGGTTACTCTCTATGGTTGTTGGCTTGAGACCAGGTCTTCCGATGTTTAGTGTATGGGTACTTACAAATGGAGGCCTCTTCCCATGTTCTACATGTGATATAGCATCAAGCAAACGTATGGAGTTGGGCGGCATTACTTAAGGGTGTTAAGTGATACAGCCTATGCGCTATCCTATATGCCACAATGCCCATTGTTAAGCCAGGGTTGGCCATAGGATGTTAATCATCGATATCTTTTGATTTCTTTCGTGTGCAAAATTATCAAAACTTTGGCTACTCTGTGTCCATTACCCCTGGGGTAGAAACCCAACAATGGTGTTGAAGGGACTCAGGATAACATTGATCGGAATACATAGAAACTCAAGAGGTGACGGATAAGTGTGAATGTGTATAGCTTTGGGTTGATGTTGGAGTTGTTAACAGGAAAGCAGCCCCTTGTGATGGCCAGATGTGGGACTGATTGTGATGTGTTTGTTTCAGCTGTCAAAGAATTGTATATGGAGATGATCGCACTTTAAGGTCTTGGAGTCAAGCGAGTTGGGATGAGATTCAACGAGTTGCACCAGCTTGCATTGACTTGTGTGGCAAAGAAAGGGGATGGAAAGGCCAAACTATGATTGAGTGTGTGTGAGTCTGTGGAGCATACAGTTGTAAAAGAATTGAAGAACTGTGTTTGGACATGTCAGCTTCATCCGTTACACGATGAGAGAAAAATGAGAAGAGTGAGGCTCACAGCAGAAAGACAACCTACTGGTACTAACTCCTTCCTTTGTCCCATAATGTTTGTTCCCGAACTCTTGCTCACCAAACTACTACTATACTGGGCGATTGAGTTCTTCGATCCTTGGCTTAGTGTGAGTATCTTAGAATAACTATCTATAGTAATGTGCTAATAAATTTCTCGTAACAAGAAAACCTGAGGTTCATGCTTTCCTATTTTTGCTCCCATTTTAACTTCCGCAGCCTATCTGTTATAAAATCAGAAGTTTCTATAGCTATAATATATTCATATTTCCATAGACTTAAGTTGACAGGCTTGTAGTGGGATTTCGGTCACGGATTGCAGCAAGACTATACTAGCTATATCACTCCTTTAGTACTCCACTAGCATACGTTTCGATCATCCAGATTCTGACATAATCTAAGCAATGAGATGGAAATAGTACTTTGTTATGGTGTTAGTTAAGTGGTTTCGTTGCTCTCGGACTTAATTTTATATGTCCCATTACCAAATTCTGCTTAGAGCCGGACCATATGACGTACAATATGCCCGTATATTGAAGGGGAGAAGCGAGTATGCAACAGTTCTGCTAAGAAAATCGATCCATATTCCTATTACATGATTCGACTTGCAAAAACGTAGTTAAAGGTGTTTAGAAGACCTAACAACTAACATAGCATATTTACGTATGAAATGAGTGGATCAGCCTAACTTAATGACTTTTGAAACCCTTCAAAAAATAATCCATTATACAACCAACAAAACAACAAACCCTGTTTTAACTCCAATCCACGTTTCATTTGGCATTGCCTTCTCATTTACATTTTGCAACTTAATACTTTTTCAGATTAAAAATCTCACCATTAACATCGGTCTTCATTTTAAGTATACTCACTATTCTACTTTTGGGATCATACAGAGTTCAGAAACAGTTATCACAGGTATCTTCACTTTCCGGAACGGTTTGTTTTCGCCTTTTCCGTAAAACAAGTAATTTTGATTTAATCTTCCATTATAATCTTACTTTGTAGAATATTTGTCCAATAATTTGTCAAATAATTTTTGTTTCTGTCAGCTAAACCGATGTCTCCATTTGGGCACTAAATTATCTAGGCGCGAGTTTTTTTACAGATGGGTCCAAGTACAAACAGAAAAAGAGAACTTTGGAGACCTGAGAAAATCGACGTTAGGAATCAAGGACGAGTACTTCATAAAAAATGGAGGTATGTTAATTTGGGAAAAGCAAATAGCTCTGAGCCAAGGTCGTAGATTATAGGGCCAGGCCAACTTAAAGTTATTCTCACTGAAGGATATCAAGAAGGTACCAACAACCTTCATCCGGATCATCTCGTGGGCAGGAGCGCTCGTGGAAAAACTTCCTGATATAGATCATGGATGATCATTAATGTAATCTTTGAGTCCCACTAATGCCAGAACAAACCATAAATGGAATTGATCTCTAAATTAACTGAAGCTGCGACTGTGGTGGTGAATAATTATGACAACATGGTAAATTACTTTATGGTTGTTGCCTTGAGATTGTATACCGGACTAGTGTATCCGTTTTTTACGCAACAAATGGAGGGTTCTCCTCAGTATATACATGGTGATATTGCAGCTAAGCAAGACTAAAAGTGGATCCTTGCGGCGTTGCAGCTAGCATGCCTATTAAGTGGGCTGATTGTTTGACGGTTGCAACGGACATAGGCCTATGCTTTATCGTACATGCATATGCCTTGTCTAAACAGTAGTGCATAGGATGTAACTCGGTCGAGTATACTTCAGATTGTTTGTTGTTGTGCTAAATTAGCAACTTGGCCACTCAGGTCCATTACTCCCGGAGAGAAGCCCAACGGTGGCCCATTGTGTAGGAACTCCTGGATATACTGATCCTGAATACATAGAAATCAAGAGTGAAGATAAATGTGATGTTTAATAGTTTTGGAGTCTTTCATGCTGGAGCTCTTACCAGAAAAGCAGACCCTAATGATGGCCAGAAGTGGGACAGAATTTGGTCGATCGTGTGTTTGTTCAGCTGTGGAGGAAGAGTTGGTATGGATGGAGATTTATTGATAGGCAGGTTCTTGGAACAATCAAGTGTAAATGAATTCAACGTGTAGCGCAACTTGCATTGGCTTGTGTGGCAAAGAAAGGGATCGAGAGGCCCTCTATGATTGATATAGTTTGCGAGCTTTGRAACTTACAAGGTAAAGCGAACCAGAAGAATGTGTAAATGTTCGGTGTGGCAGTTTCGTGTTTTTGATGAAAGACGCAGATATGCTAGGAAGACAGCAGAGTACAACCAAAATCCGGCAGGTAACTAAATATAAGAATTTTTTTCCCAAATATTGCTATAAAGTTTCAAAATTTCCGATTTGTTTCGGATTTGAACTTATTTCCCAATATACCGTCCACGCAGAATCGGAGTTCAATTTAATTTTTTTAAAAAATATTGATAACTCGCTACTGGTGATACCGATGTATATGGATACCTCGCAACTACCAATAACGAAGTATACTGATTTCCCAATTGCAGTTCAATCGTTAGTTATGAAGGCTGGTACCTCATTCTTCTTCTAAGCTTGTATTTGTAAAATCTCAAATTCATGATTTAGTGATTCACCCCAAATCCCAATCCCTAAAATTTCCTCACTCACTCACGATTCACTTACTCAATCCTTAGCCCTTCTATGTGATTTACTCTGTGCTGACCATTGTCGCCGGCGTCGTCTGCCGTTCGTCGTCCTCCGTTCAATATCGTTAACTCACATAAACTTGGAAGGCGATTTCAGTGACGATTTCAATTGAGTCAGTGCATGTGTGAAGAACTGTGAGGTGTTTTTTGTTGGTCGAGTACTTCACTTTTTTTTTTTTTTATCAGTGAACTTCGCTAACACTGATAGTGAATTTGAAGTATAGTTCGCTATTAGTGATAGCGAATTGTCTATTTTTTTAAAAAAAAAAAAAAATAAATTCATTTACGAACCTACGAGGATGATAGATTGGGAATTAGTTTTGATACCGAAGCAAATTGAGAATTAAGAAAAGTTTTTGCAATATTCATGGAAAAAGCTCACTAAATAATTCCATAGTTAGTTATGACACTTTCTATTTAAGAAAAGTTTTAATTAATTGTGAGTTGTGACGCTTTCTTTTTTAGTCAATAATTTCTCTCTATCTCTCTTCAATCACATATTCACATGAGCTCCAATTGTTTTTTTTCCCTTTCTTTGCCTCTTTCATACCAAAAAATTACATTAAAACCCGGATGACGTACTTAATTAGTGACTAATGTGCCAAAACTAAGGTAACAATAGACTTGTGTTCTGTGCCAGTGTTTTTATATTACATGAATGCAAGGATGCCAAAACATTACGTGATAAATTACACGTTGCGTTGGTATATGAAGTCCAACTCTGGGGGCATTTTTGTAATTAAACAACAACTAAGGGCATGTAGAACTTGATAGAATTTGCATCGACTTGATTCATGCTTCTGATTATTTATTTGGACTTAGGATCAACTCAAGACTTCATCTACACCATATTTGGACTTAATTTATATCATGTAAGACTTGATAGAATTTACATCGACTTGATTCCTTATGATTATTTATTTTCATTAATTCCCTTTTTTCTTTATTTTTATTCAGTTTAATATTTTTTTATTGTGTAGTTGGACTTGCTTATCCCAATGCCGCGGATGCGTGATACTTCCTCATTTTATTTAAAGGGAAAATCGAAGGACATAATAAACTTTGGTTAGAACGATGTCAGGAGAATGACTTACAGTCAATCAATCAAAATTTTAATCCTGGAAGCGGGGGAATTGATGAGAGGGTCAAGAGAATGCAGAAGCATKATACGAGTCAAGAGAAATACTTCCAAGTTACAGTGAAATGTGCAAAAGCCAGATGTGCAGCCAAAGGCAACAGGTATTTTAGAAGTGTAGTTTTGGAACTTCAAAACTGAGATACAAACGAGTGAAACGACATCCATTGTAGTTAGACAGATGCATTGCTATCTCAAATTGGTTAGCATATGGCGAATAGACAGATGCATAAATAAGTGGCATATAAAACCTAAATTTTCTTTTCATGGTCTGCTAGCTGTTAGCAGATTTACCCTGTGCTTTTTTCCTTCCTGGTTTTATGTCATAATTGAATTTCTTGTTTAATGGAATGTGAAAAATGTGAAAATGCAATCATGGAATATGAAATATGTGATTCTCTGCTGATTTAAGCACGTGTACGAAAGTATTAGTTTTTTCCAATTACTGAGGGGCTGGTTTCAGCTGGTCTGCATTCTGATTTTTTGTTCAACTTAGTAGAGCTTCGGATTTACCAGACTAAGTCGTGCAGTATTTAGTCTATGTATAGTCGTACAATATTTAGTTTGTAGTAATTCCAATTTTTATCAGCTCTTGTTCGATTTCATGAAATTTGGATATCTTTTCAAGCTGTGAAGGTTTGATCTCTATATGTTCATCAGAACTGATTTGAACACAAGTAAAACAGATTAGTAAGCAAAGAAATTTCAAAACGCTTCGCTCGAACCAATATAAAACTTAGACAAGGCCTTGGCACAACTTTAGTTCTGCCAATTGGGTATTCCAGTGGCAAACTAAACAGTAGAGCTACAATCAAATTCATCAATGTTGTATATGGGCAGATGCCAAAGTTCAATGCATGTTCTTTAATTTGACATTACAGTTTCGGGATTTTGATGTTGGAGTTACAAAACTTAAAGGACTTGTCTTCTGAATCTGGCAGCCATAGATTTGGGAGGTCCCCTGGCTTTGATTGGGTACTATCTTGCATCGATGGAGATGGTCAGCTGCAGGGTCTTGTAAAAAAAGCAACAGAAGCCACGGATGTCGTTCAAAAATCGTACACCTGCATTGCATTTGGTGTGGAAAAGGGGTGAAATGATTATGTCATTGATTATAATTGTTAAGCGAGCTTTAGAAAGATACAATGTCAGACATGAACAAGACTCACGTGTCATTTACAGGCTGCAGCAATTCTTTTCAAAGAATAGTATTCACTTACTGATCGAATTTCACTTATTGTTGATTGCTATTGCTAGCAATTAGGTTTGCCGTATATGTTCAGCCATCGAGTTCAACGAATGAATTTGCTCTTCATACTTTGATCTACGTCCTGTGATGCATTTATGCTTCTCATCTTGTGGTGTACTATTCTTGTCAAAAGTGGCCAGTATGGCCACAGTATTCTTTCCGAATGCTGTCGGGACTTTTGTAATATGCTCTCTTCTGAAAGTGCAGAAATATCACAACTTCTCGTTTCCACGTTCCACAGGCTGTAGTTGAGCGTTAGCGTAGTCTACTTCTGGTTTCTGCCAAACCACAGCGACGCCAACTACTTGTACGTGCACTACTCGGGATTTGTCAGTATTAGGTCCGGTTAATTGGACTTTTAGGGGTGTCATTTTTTTTTTACAGAGTTGCTCATTCTCCTCTGGCCTACAAAAGAGAAGAAAAGGAATAAAGGATACTACAAATACCACTATAAGCAAGTCTGGCAACCTTAGTGCTTGTATTCCACTCGCCGGGGAGCAGACGAGGCCAGACCACAGACACACATTCATTTTCTCAATAGTGACGACAGGTATGCTTCATTACTTGGTTTACTTTACTCTTTTTTTTCTTGGTGTGAATTTTCTTTTCAGCAAACAAGGGAATTTAAGGATTTTTATACTTAGGTTCTTTGAAAAGAGACTTGAGTAATTGTGTGTTTTAATTGTACATTGTTGTTATTTTTCCTACTCACAGCGATTGGTTCTCAGACTTAGAACCAAAGCTAGATAACAGTGACAACTGCATCTCCCATAACACTTGCGCTGTTCAGTTCTATGTTTCTAATTCATGCTTTTCCACATTTCAAATCTGTCGTAGGACTCTCTCATCGCGAACATCCAACAAACTCAAAACCAAATTGTGCTCTTCAAATAAACAATAAGATACACACTCTTCACACCATACTCGTCGGTCTCTTCTGGTTCCGCTAATAACCCATGCCGGTAAA
The DNA here is from genome assembly GCA_008642245.1 of Bassia scoparia. Taxonomy (NCBI): domain Eukaryota; kingdom Viridiplantae; phylum Streptophyta; class Magnoliopsida; order Caryophyllales; family Amaranthaceae; genus Bassia; species Bassia scoparia. Next base: position 7,329 of record SNQN01012540.1, read on the forward strand.
ACAATTTAGCTATCTTATTAACGGGAGGTTAACAATATGGCATTACCACAACTCTATCTGCGTCAACATTGGTTTCTATTCGTATCCTAACCTGCTAGGCTGGCATATCTCTAACCGGTCTCAGCTCATTAGTTACGTTTATGGTTTTTCAATGTCTTCACGTTCACATCTCATTCTCTCTCTCTCCAATAACTTGCCGCCGGAAAAACTTACGGCGAGCACAAGCCAAATTGTTATTTCTCATCTTCGTATATCTCTGTTAAATTTTTCCTTAATCTTCTATTATGGCCTTTCTCAACCTTATGTCAGCCCTAAAGGGCTTGTATGAGTACCCTGATGATCATGGCAACATGATCATTAGAAAAGATCGGCTATTCTCTGGAGCGTTGCTCGACACTCTTCGGCTTCTGTTTCTTTTGGTTTTAATTTGAAGTTGAAACTGAATGAATGAATATTTTTACGAGAAAATGATATTAGGTGCAGCCTTTCAGGCGCTCTGCCGGCAACTGAATTGGGAACTCTTATGGTACCATAGGAAATATAGTCGTAAAGAAACGGGGCCTGCATTTTGGTGAGGAACCTTTCCAAATGTATCGCTCCTGCTGGAATTGGAATAGACTTTTTCTTATCTCGGCCCGCCCGCCTTATGATGGGTATGGCTTATGCTGCATTTCGTTGAATTTCGTATCCTCACGTTTTATCTTGGGGATAGATGTCTATGTATCGGTGATTGTCTATGTAAGACAACCCCGCATTCATCTCATAACATAAATTTCAAGAGTAACCTTATGCCCCTCGTATCTGTCAACGAAATTTATTTTGTCGTCAGTGCAACAAAATCGCAGCTAGTGGGTTCATTTTTTATTTATGGATTGGATGCTATATATCTTGCTTTAGTTAATGTTGTGTGTATTCAATTGTCACAATGGGCAAAAAGCTAATTTGATCTAAGATAAGGGTCTAAAGAAGCCTATAGTGTGCAATGTAGTTCTCAAGTTAGTTACGATAGCACGTCAAGGTAGTTTGATATAGGATAATGCTTTCATACATTAGATAATGGTTTTTAGTGTAGTATTGTTATTGACTTACTGTTGCATGTAAAGCATTATGCGTTTTAGAAACTCGAAGTGTTTAGTGAACTCGCTGTTTATTTGATGTGACATGTTTAATTGTATGTTGTTTCGCATTTGTAAGTTTATGAGATGGTTCTATACTCACACAAGGATTGTTTCAGAACGACAGACGTCTTTATGAAGAATCTGAGACTCCCACGATTCCTTCTCCTAAATGAGTTACAAGAACAAGCAGTGCTCAGTAGATGAATGATATCATTAACGTACCAACAACATGGGAGAATCGTAACTTAAACCTTTGGAGTAACCATTACAATGGGAGCCAGACGCCCCAAATTGATCGCGCTCTGACCTCCGCTTTGACTGAAGCTCGCTTTCGACTCGGAAAAAGATGCTTTGAGACTCGACCCACCGAAAGTTTTGGAAATCTAGGAATTGAGGGTTATCGAATTCATCCCGTGACAATATTGTAAAACTATTGAGACAAATTCATGGGTGTTTGCCTTGAGACCTTGGTAATAAGGTCACTTACACAGGCACCACATATATCTTTTGTAAATGTACGATTTTTCTCGATTAAAGTCAAAATATGTGGGTTTGTGAAAGTGTTTCAAGTGAAACTAAGTATACATACTCGGTCAGTGCGATTTTTCGTCAATACTAGCAGGTCGTTCATAGATGTTATTCATCTGGAGACTAGTGGTGTGTCTCGGTTTTGAGGATTGCAAATGGAGGTAGCCTCCTACATTTTGCGCTTCATTGATGTATTCCAGTCGCACATGATGCCATTAGATTCGAAAACCTAGTGTGGTGATTATGCGCACTAGATTTAATCTCATTATCGCAATTTATTCAGATATCGTAATTTTACAATGTTTTGAGATTTGACACATATCGCAGTAATTATACGCAGAAGATAACTCAATCTGGACAAATCACTTATTGGACTAAAGATACTTCTGTGACAATTACTCCGGAATACGCCTTGGGGAGACGAAGACTTCGATACGAGGACAGTCTCTCATGTGTAGTATAAGCGAAGTCGTCCCAGGTGTTGGTAATGAGCTAACGCAGGATAGTATCTAGGTGCCGTACTGAAGTCGGATCAAAAAGCTGGGGAGAAGAGTGACAGAAACAAGGAGGTCGAAATTTGTCGGATAAGGAAAGCTCATGATGGAAGATATCATCTATGTTGTCGGGAGCTCGTGTTATTCTTTGAGAAAAGAAAATAATACAACCTCTTACCTCCAATGTGGCCATGGTAGGGAGGGCACGCTGATTTTAAAGTTGTCGACTGAAAATGGACGTGTGTCGGCGTGTTTAAGTACGCTTCAGAAGAAGCAAGAGCGAGCACGTGATGGAATAATACCGTCGTCATCAAGATTAGTGAGCGATGCAGTAGGTCTTAAGACTCGAGCGAGTAGGGATGCAAAAGTTCATACGGTTCTCGTGTCACTAATAGCAACGGCTTTGCGATGACTTGTGTGGCAAAGCAGAAAAATGGCCGCTGAAGAAATCCGACCATTGATAGAAGGTAGACGATGTTGTTAAGTTGTGATGAGTCGACTCTAGGGGGACTGTAGCAGCTGAGTTGCTATACGATGGGTTCCATCACCAGTGCACGATAGTAAAATAGTAACCGCATTGCATAACGTAGAACGATAGAAAATTAACGATATACTAGCATGAGTGTTGAGTTTCCTGCACTAATTTAAAGATAAATCAAATCGGTTAGAATTTTTTCATAATTTCCAGAGATTTTGGATCAAATTTCGGGATAGTTAACCATTTTTGAAGAGAAAATGAGTCTCAGTTGCTCTGCCATGTCGTCAGCAGCAATATAATATACGAACTCGTCGTTGATGCCTATTATTATGCTAACCTTCCGGAGCACTACTGATCGTCATGCTTATACGACTATGTCAATTCACAACACAAAATCTCTACCGAATCTGTTCTCAGCGTGACTTATCTGCGTACTGTCATAATAGGCATACACTGAAAACAATCGTATCGAGTACTATTTCGAGAGATGCACTACACTCTCAGAAACACTCAAAACACAGGTTCGTAGCGTAATCGGATAACATTTTAGTTTTTAAATTTCAAGATTCGTATAAAAGAAAGCATTTCGAGAGTATTGAAAGTTACGAAATCAAAGAGCGATGTAGAAAATACACAAGGGTATAAGGTTCTAAGAGATGTACTGCTACATCATACACTTCTAAAACCTTTCCTACAAATTGCTACTCTTAAGTTCAATTTCTCTTTTTGTCTCTCTTTATATATTTTGATTCATAGAAATTTGAAGTTATAATAGAGCATTATATAAAGCAAATGTTAGTTAGTTAATCTCTTACACATTGTGCTAGACATGGTTTCATGTAATTATAGCATAGGTTTTATCTTAATATTTTCGCAATTGTTTCCATATTGTTTTCTTTCGCTTGTTGCGTTTCTCTCCAATTTATTAATTAATTACGCATACTATCAATGATTTCTATTGATCTTTCTCAAAACAATTTATGTGCTTAATTAATGAAACAAATAAAATAATTTTGAAAACTAATTAATGAGCAAGAGAAATGAAACAGATTTTATCAAAAATATTACAAAAGTAGAAAAATTTTTGAAGAATGTATTTTAATGTACTTGTACAATTTGTTAATAGTAGACAAGTATCACCAATTCGAAGGAATGTCATGTGTCATGTTTTGTGTTTGGGTAAGAAAAAAAGTTTTAATAATACTTAAGATATATACCTGGCACAAAACAAACCCGACCCGATTTTTGACCTGGAAACCGACCCGGAAAAGCTGGGTCTGAAAAGAAGATTGAACCGAAACCCTTTTTTGACCGAACCCGTTAACCTGTTTTAGATGCTGACCGACCCTGGTTACCTGACTCTGAACCGATCGATTTGACCGATTTATCTAGTGTAATTACTTATAAATTGTTAATTATGTACAAATCACAAATATTAGTCAAAGTAATAAATGTAAATATTGCAAAAGTTCACGTTGTTGCAATAAAAAAGAAGCAGAGGTGAGTTTTCGATAATTAAACTAGTGAATATGATCAAATATGCTTTTTTACCTTTTGAATCCCTAACCATCTTTTGGCAAAATAATAATATTTATTAGATTCAGACAAATATATTGGTTTAATGAATAATTTTCTACTTTAGTTTAGTCACATTATAACTCATTGTCAATACTACACTTTTAAGTCAAAAAATCATTAATATTGATCGTCTTACTTGCTCAATTAATTGCAAATTCTAAATGCGTGAGAAACGCGAGAACGATTCTCGTATGAGAAGTAATACATATATCATTGGCTGCATAAAAAAACTTGACCGATGAGTGGCATTGTTTGCAGGGTAAAAGCCGTGAAGAATGGGGCGTTACATACATATTATTATGCTTACTCAACGACTTTGTATTTCACTTGTGCTCTTATCCGTATATATATCAATCACACTTGTATATATTGCTTAGAACAAGACCGCGGAATTTAATCGTTTGTCAACATTAAAGTCAGATAATCAACTGGACCGACCCGTAAGGAACGGAACATGGGTCTATTCTGTAACAAAGAACACCTTATTTTCGACACCTGTTTATGCACTTAACATATCAAGTGAGACCGCCTTGTCCACTAGTAGAGTCATTGGCTTGTAGCATAATAGCATCGCTAGTAATCTAGTGGATTAATAGACACACTGAGAACCTCAGATTCAACTGTAGAAATGCTCTTCGTATGAATATCCAACCGTTATCAATTGAGCACTGATATGGGAACACACAATGAAGATACCGTACAGGCTGCACCGAGCTACATGCGGTCGATGTCAGTGCACCATGTGTAAGGTTACAGATCTGTTCGTACCATGTCCCCGACTTCACGCACTTGATACTACGACTGGTATTGTATGTATGGAACGTGGATGTGTAGTACTCAAATCATAATCTGAATGGACACGCGCACCATGTTGTTGGAGTTGTCAGTTGTTAAACTCAGAATGACTAGGATAATTATACATGCTGAACTATCGGCAACGTGGCATCCCCTCTAATTCGAATGAACACCCCAACGCGCGAATGTCACATGCGGATCGTTGCTATAGTACTGGCTGCATACATACACTATGACACTTGTGATTTCGAAAGCTTGAATGGACACTGATTAATAACGCACTATTGTATGCTGTATACGGACTTGGACGAGCGACCATATCTTTATAAGTATTTACCTTAATATGATGTCTGAGACTTCCACATCAGAGTGATAATCACACAATTAATTAGGGTTGACGTTAAGGACATAGATTCTTAGTGTGAAGGTTAATTCGTTAAAGTTATCAGTGCATTCATAATTTATAGCAAGAATATAGTTACACTGATAAGATTATGTAGTGTCATAAAGCTCTGTTTTTTAATCTGCACAATTTAGGGGTATTCAAATGTCTTAATGCACAATTTATGTTTTAATTTAAGTTATGCGCGACTATTATTAATCACAGTATACTATTAATTGGCTACGATTGTATCTACATTTTTAGTTAAATAATTAAGCAGAGGGTAGAGTTAGTATCTTTAGTTGGCTGATGTGGTTAATTGATCACATGGCTAAGGTAATGTGCCTATCACCGCCCATCACAGGCATATCAATTCAAGATCGAGTATTAATTGCACTTAGTGAATATACAGAGGATGCTAGAGTGGGCGTATGAATAAGGGGTGAATCGTCGGCATGACATCTATCATATATATGAGTGTGGGTGGTTGTACATAATTGGAGGCCCAGCTCTACTCTTAGGCATAGGTACAGCATTGATAATCAAGGACTTAACCAAGTGCCATGCTGAGAACTTGATAAAATGAGTGTACCGATTTTTAGTTATGCGCGTACTTTGTGGCAAGTGAATAATTTGGTTTTGTGTTTTAAATCACACTCGCTTTAAACATGTGAATGGTTAACGGACGCCGTCGATACTGCTACTCATACATATATCACAAATCACATACGGAGAGAGTACTTAACTGATTAGTCTCTTGGGAGCTAAGCCTGTGGGGACATCCTTTTGGCTAGTACAAAGAAGGTAAGTTGGTTATTCTCAGTTAGGTATACTCCATTCGTCAATATACGTGCAATTCACTTCTCTCAAACTCTATTCAGATCTTCATTGTAAAGTACATATCACTTAGATTCGATTGTGGACCTATAGGCGGAATAGCAGTCTTAAATGCAAGAACTTTAGACTTATCGACTTCATTTGAACCTAAATGTAATTTAGGTTCTTAATTTCAAGTTACAATTGTCACAAATTCAACCTAATCTGATATACGAGTTAATGTCGATTGTAATCAAAATTTATCAACTTGAACTACATGAGCTCGTCTCTATTTTTTAGAATTATGCTGGATTAGCGTCCTTCAGATCACATTTCTAATATCACTCATAAAGAACCTTCAAAACTGAACTATCGCAGCTTTTAGAATCTATGTGAATAGAAACTACAAACCACTACGTCGGCATTCCAATCAATTTCACATATTTCAAAGTGGCTCGTTTACCGGTACTATTTCAAGGTCTTCATACCCATAATACTAAGATATAATAGTTGCCCCATCTTAGTCGACTTTGGAGCACATGTCTTATCTCTTTCGTCTACTATGTCTTCAATTAACATCTCTGATGCATAGTAGGAAAACACTACGGCGCTCAAAATTCAAGAATCCTTTAGCTATATCACAGCGAGTAGATCAGCTACTTACAGTCCAGGACCTCAAGGACTGAGTTAGGGTTTTGTTCTTAAGAGTTTTCCAATCTTTTTGTTTATTCTGGGTTCTAGAAGTTGTAAGTAAAATCATACACTCTGGAGATTATCAGGCGAAGTAGATAATAGCAAAGACCTAATACTTAAAAGCAAGGCCATATGTTCTCTCTAGCGGCCTTGGGGTTTCTGCACATCGAGTACAAGAAGCCAACCAATTACCGCCTTACTCAATCAAGACGTCACTCCACTCCTATAAAAACATATTGTATAATAAAGCTTAAAGTACAAGTACAATGCTTTTCCTAGTTTTGGAAAAAATTCTATGCGAAAAGTTAATTCAATCATTATTAATCTGACTCTAATTCTTATATATAATCTAGAAAGCTTGAGTCCTGTAGAAATTCATTGCCAAAAATAAGATATTATTTGTATCAAATTTTCTATGATTAATGTTGTGTATTAGGGTTACAATTTTAAGAGCTAGAAAAGATATTGAAGCGAGGGAGACATCTTTAAATTTGGAAAATTACTTATCTTCAGAGACACTGATATGTGGTTGTATGATGTTAGAGAAGACTCTGATAGCCCTCTATGCTCGTGAATTACATATCCACTTCCTCAGTTCTTTTCTCTACACAGCACACTTGAATAGACAACGAGAATTAAAAAGTAGGATTGACCGATGCACTAATCTAATGGAGAGCAAGTACTGGCTTGTAAACAAATGAAAATTTTGAGTCATACGTAGTAATTTTTAGATGTATTATTTACACTATCAAAATGGGGCCTGACGTGCCTTGTCAAAACTTCTCAAACGAAAATGACTGCTCGCCCTACTTTTCATCGGATGATCTCAATAGGGCGCAGCTTCCTAAGAAGTCTGATAGTCATTCTACTTCTACAGCATTTGCCCAAGTTACCATGTGGGAACTGCGGAACGACTCACTGCCGCCCATGACCACCACTACAACGACGGCCGACGCTACAGGCAGCACCTCCGCACTTGTCCAATAATACTCATACGTGTCCCATATGAGAGCGCCTAGTGATATGAGCTAACAACATATGACGCCCTGTTCACGAAAATTATGTGTCTGGGGTTTGTCTCCTCTTGTTACTTATTCTGTCGCATAACGGTATCCTCGATTTCACTTCCTCATCCCTCCAAATTTTTCCCATGTGTGCGTTATAATGAAAAAGTTAGAACTTCACTAATGTCAGAGCACATAGGGATTGCAGTGATATATGAATGATTGGTTTCTATGGAGATTAATGCTTGTGTCACGAAACAAGTGTGTCATCTATTGAGTTCTAAATAAGCAAGCAGGGTGACTAGGTAAACGATATCAATTAACCAGAGTCATTCAACTTGTTTTGGTGATTTAATTAACAGTACTTTCATTTGCAGACGGTGATACTTAAAGATGTTGTGCATCTGAGCCAAAAGCACAAAGGTGATAAGAGAAAATTTCTCCGCATTTTGGTAACTAGAAAATCCTT
>SNQN01012541.1:0-15679 GCA_008642245.1 Bassia scoparia
TTACAAACATCATACCCAAACCCAAAACTAATACCCATAAAATCCCTGTCAACGTTGTCGTCATCATCAACACCACCACCACCATCGTCGTCGTCGCCAACATCATCATCATCAAGAACATGATGTTCAGCACGAGGAAGAACAAAATGAGAGTTAGTAGAAGGGTTCCACAAAACCAGCTCCATCAAACAAGGGTCATCAACATTCGTACAACCCAAACCCACTAACCCATTACAAGACYCAATCATACGAAACACATAACCAGAATAACAAGCGGGTACATCAAACCTCGAAGCAACTTTACCCTCGAAATGAGGGCCCACCAGCGACAGCGGCGTGGACTCGAGGTGGGTCCCATAGTTGAGGATGATGAGGCGGTTGTTGGAGGAGAGAGACTGGGTGAGGTGAAGTGTGATGAAATTTGGGTCGTTGATGAGAGAACGCCATGTTTTGGAAACGCAACTGAAGCGAGCAAGTGATTTGGGGGGTAATTTGGTGAGAATTGTTGTGATAATGTCAGTTGGAAGTGTTGCCGCCATTGTTGTGGGGTGAGTGAGAAACAAAGGAAAATGGTGAAATGGATAACTAAATGGTAGCAGATTGTTATTTTAAGGAAGAAATGAATGATTTTTGATTTGTTTGCTTGAGGCGCAATTAATCAGCTGAGCGGCAATAACCCCTAAAATGTGGGAGAATGACCAATGGGCTGTTTTTAATGGACTTAAATTGGCCCAAATATATGCATGCCATTTTATTTAATTAACTTAAAGTTGSCCAAAATATACTTGCATGCCATTTAATTTAATACAGATTCTGCATGATGTTGTTTGCTTAATGTAGATTTTTGCATGTCATTTAGGCGTGTTATAGATTTTTTTTAAAAAAATATTATTTTTTTGGGTATTAAGAGAGTCACAAGAGGCGGGATGAGAATCTATTCTAGGATCTCCTGGAATCGAGAGGTAAGCTTTAGGCGTGTTATAGATGAAAGTAGGCGTGTTATAAACTTATTGTAATGAAAGTAGTGTTTAGTGGTGAAAGTGGTAATGTTTAGAGGTGAAAGTGGTGGGCAATTATAACACTAATTAGTGGTAATAGTATACGTTAGTTGTCAAAATTAGATCTCTATAAGTGTTTGACATACTAACTGTTGTATTTATAGTAGGAGAAAATTATTTACCAAGTAACGTTTGAAAATAGTCCAAATGTTAAACGTTATTTATCCTAGAATTGAAAAAGGACCTTTACTTAAAATGGTAGCTTATCGAACAATAATAAAATATACCTAATAGTGTATTAATTTAGTTCAATCGCTAAATGCTACACCAAACTCGGTGTTAAACGAAAGTTTAGTGATTATGTCATTATTGACTATTACTCTCTCCTTAAAGTAGTAACGGCAACAAATAGATTAATACATATTTTCATGAAAAATAAGATAATTATGAGTTAAGTAAGTTATAAGTGCAGTGGCCCTTCCAAAAAAGAGAGGATAGAAATAAAGTAAGGAAAATGCTATCCATACAAACCTCGTATGTGATGACCCACATACAAATTGATGTATCATCATTTTATTGGTTAATTAGTTGGGACCCTTTCACGTTTAAATTTCAATTTTCATTTTAATTTATTTTGTAAAGATAGTGTTTTATAGTTTTAATTTGATTGGCTTAGAAAAATGTTGTATGTGGGTAAGTGGGTTCCACATACAATAAGGCCCTATTCTAGTCAACTTATTTCAATAAGTTTCAGTAAAATTAGTCCTGTTCAATAAAAATAAGTTCAGTTTAGTAGTAATAAGTTCATTTCTTAAAAAATTTGTTAAGGTTTCAGTAAAAATAAGTTCAGTAAAAATAAGTTCAATTCAATAGAAATAAGTTCAGTTCAGCAAATTTCAGTTGACGAGAACGAGACCTGAATGTATGTGAATCAGTGTCCATAAAGTAAGAAAAAGACAAAACATATACTTGTAGTAAAGAAGATTTGAGATATTAATGTAGTGATCCCAAAAAATAATTTAATAAGCAGTTAAAAAGGGTAGTGAGGTAATTTAAATGTTAAAATTTTACCAAATATGAAATGTAATACGATAGTTACAAATTTTGTGTTACATCTATAAACAGAAATTGTTGCAAATTTTGAGTTACAGATGGAGTTTTATGCATGTGAACTAGAGTTTGATCAATAAGTCTTGGGTGCACCCTAAGACCACCTAAAACTACAAGAACCCACCTCCTCCCATAAAGAACAACGTGATTTATAATTAAAAAAAAAAAAACAGCTTTCCATTACTTCTTTCCATTTTACACTCTTCAAATAAATCTCCAAACTTATATTCTCTCTCCTAAGATTCATTTTTTCCCCAAATTTTAGAAAGAATTTTCTCTCTCCTAATTCTTAGCATTTGAATGTATTGAATTCATTCTTCAAATTTCTTAAAATTTATTTTGTAATTCTGAAAAGATGAATCAAATATGGATGAATGATGAACATAATTCAGCAATAAGTGAAGATCATGCAATGAATGAAGTTCTTGATCCCGAAATTAATGAAGAATGTAAAAATAGAGTGAGTTTTCAATGTTCAAGTTAATAATTCAATACTTATGTATTATGTTTTTGAAGATTTGTTATATAATTTGATACCGCAGATTTGTGATTATGATGAAACTATATTTTGTAGATTTGTTATTTAAATTGTATGAGTTTTGTCACTTGAATCATTCGCACATTCCTTCTTTAATTTCAATTTACAATAGTTTATGTTCAGCTTTACAAGTAAGCAATATACCAAACGTAGCATACTCAATATTCATTTGAAATTTGATTTTTCACAGGTAATGAATTATTCAATTTGATAAAATCAACTATCTTCAATGTTCGCGTCGCTTGCAATAATTCCAAAGCTTATAATAATTCGTAAACAGTTTATGTTAATATATTCAAATTTCAGTTCATCAATCTTTAAGTTTCTTGAAGCATCTATAAGCTTCTTCTTTATCAAATTTCATCACTTTACCCTTGACATCTAGTTACTCTATTTACTTGAATACTTGTCTTAGTATTTGACATCGCTTTACAATTCAACTGCAGTAGCTAATGCTTCATTTCCAAGTTCATAATATTCATACGTCCTATATCATAGCTCAATTTAATTTTTAATTCTCCGCTGACTTATTCAACTTTATAAGATTTACCATCTCATTGTTATCGTATGCAATAGTCACATATAATATATGTTGAAAGTTCATTACGGCAATTATCGTTTTTTAGTTCATCATCTTCACTTTTTCTTCCGATACATTTCGTACTTGCTGATTGTTCTGGTACTACTTTTTTATTTTAATTTTTAGTAGTGAATATTTTCGATTTATTTGATTGTACATTTCGGTCTTTATTGCAATTTCATTTACTGGGATTATTTAGTCTTCAAATTATATTCACTCCATATTCAGTTTATTCATTCTTAGTTGAGTTCTTTATATTCAAAGTTCACATTAGTCCAAGTATTTTTTTTACACTTTCCCTATCTTCACATTTTTGTATGAAATTAGTTCGTTTTATGTGATAATTTTACTACTGTCAATTTGCATACAAAACACTTTGTGTATCTTTGTATCACTGAATCTCATAACTACAATTTATTATTATACTAACTATTTGTATCGAATATTCAGTTTGTGTCATCAAGTTTTCAAAAGTTTGAATATTCAATCATATGTTATAAAAAATAATGATAATAAGAATAGGCAAAAGATGATAAAAATAATTTAAATGAAACTTTATTACAGTTGAACTAAGAAAGATACACCCTGCTAAAACTAGTGCAAAAAGCCATCACGCATATCGCTAACACTCATGTGCAACATATATTTCATCATCATCTTGCTCGGAATATATCAATATTACTTACTACACTTCTCTTTCAACGTTCCAAGTTAATATTTGGACATATAACCCATAGTTATTCTAATGTTGAAGGATAGGAAGACAATTCAATAGAATTTATGAAAAAATAAGTTTTTCTGATCTGCTGATTCCAAGTAGTAAAAAATAGTTGTAAAATGGAACTTTTATTGTTTTCAGGGATTAGAGAAAGAAAGGGGTTACTTGTCAAGGTAATGAGGTAGAAAAGGAAAGTTATGTGAATTTTGAACTTTTGGAAGGAAAGGAATTGTCGTGGACTATGAGAAAGAAAAACTTAATTAAAATTATACATAAAACGATGTCGCACGATAGGGCAAAGCCTATATTATACGAACCCCCCCTACATTGCAAGATACAACCCCCCTCCATTGCTTTTATTAGTTGTCAAATATTTATATCTATCTAATTTTATTTAATTAATGATTTTTTATTTTTTATTTTTTAAAAAATCATGCGTGAGAGATAATAGGGGGAGGAGAATAAATCAAGTACCACATAAGATAGGGGGAGGGGGTTGTATTTTGCTAGGTAGGGGGGATTGTACCTAATAATTTACGACGATAGGGAGTGCACACAAATTTACATGGACCCGAGGTCCACTTAAGAATTTGCCAGAGTCGATCTGATAATTAAGTATGCGCCAAATTTTTGGGTCAAAAAGTAAGATGTTTGGGCTAAATGATCTGGTCAGAACTTATGCAAATTCTATTATGGTCCCAGGACCATAATACTTTGTGTGGTCCTGATTCGTGTGCCATACACGCTCCTTACATCAGACTATCTTACTTCCTGCTATGTGAAATCACGCTCTTCAAATTTCTTTTCTTTTCTTATTTTACGACAACACTCTTCTATTTTCGAGATGTGACATTCAAACCCCAAAAATATTTTCTCTCTCTTCCATAAACCTCCAAAAATCCAGCAAAAAAACCCCCCAAAAAACACGATCAATCTCAATTCTCAAACAATTAAATCGATCAAATAGCAATCAAAAGCACAAGATTAATGAAATATCAAAATGGATTTAAGGGAAGAGTATAAATTGATGTATCAAAGAAAGGGAAAAAGGTATAATCTCAATTACAAATTTAACATATTTATGTGAATTTTATTAACATTTGCATGTATTTGATTCTTTGTTGTTTGAATTTGTGAAGGAATTGAATAAGGAAGATATGCAAAATTCATATGAAGTAGATGAATATCGAAAGGGACTGATGTAAGTTCATTTTCCAAAAAATAATTTACAATTTTTTGTTGAATATGAACATTTGATTTGTATACTCAATTTGCTTGTGATTTAAGCTCATTTTCAGCTTTGTGCTTATTATATTAGCAGTAATTTAGGCTTTGATATTCATATATTTTTATTTAGGATTTGATGTTTGTTGGTTGGTTTCATTTGCGAATTTTTAATTGTGAATTTCATTTTTTAAGAATTTGAGATTCAATTGATGTTTTTAGGAATGACGAATGCTTTCTAGTTGTTGTTTTTGTGAATTAATTTCTGTTTAAATAGATATAGAGACCAGCCCCAAAAAATGGTAAGAAAAGTCTTAAATGTTCATTTCAGTGTCATTAATTGTTCATTTTCATAGTCAAAATGTTCAGAAACTTATCTCCAATCAATGTGAATTTGTACAGTTAAGTGCTATCTCTGCATTCTTCAAATCATGTGAATTCGAAAGTTATGATGCATTGCTAAAATACAAGGAGAAGTTTTTGAGAATGAAATGGAGATCAAACTCTGATAAAACAAATTCTGGTGTATTTTTAATGCATCACATGGAGACTTTTAATGGTGATGAAGACTGGGATTGCGAATTCATCAAACAGAAAGTTGTAAGTGTTATGAATTCTAGTATTATGAATTGTCACTCAACATTTTTCACTTAGATCGAGTTAAATATCAATCATTTCATTAACAATTTTTTTTTTGTTTTGAATAAATTGTAGGAAGAAGCAATCTTGAGATTTAGAGGTCGATATTGCAATCAAATTTCTTTGCACGACCTGAACAAGTACAAGAAGGACATAATTGAAAATGCGAGAACAAACAGAAGATTGGAACAACAACAACATGAAAAAGAAGTAGAAAAAGAGGGTTGAACCTAGAAAAATATATTAGGATAATTAGATTATATTGAAGAAAAATGCTATGTAAATTTTTTGCTACAATATTAAAATGGTATCATTTTGTATGAAAATATTCAGAAGTGCTTGATGTAATGGCACATCATCTTGCTATGAATATTGCTATGTAAATTTTTTGCTACAAGTACATCATCTTGTTATGAATATTTTAATAAAAAAGGTGAATATATGTCTTTTTGACAATGAATGATATTACTTCAAGATACTTCAAAATCCTCAAATCCCTCAATTCCTTCAAAAATAATTATCACTAGCTCTTAACTTGTTGACACGTTTCATCAAAATCGGCGAGAAAAACTTCAAAGTATGAATCTCTGATCTTTTGTGGTGGTTTATCAACACTAGAAGAACATATTTCAGCAGCACTTGGGTTATCCAATTCATTAWTTCCGCACTCCACATACATTTCATTAGCTTGCTTTGATTTTGCTTTGCCCCTATTTTTTTAATTAGCTTTTTTCTTAGTCCCATTACACACATCATTGCCATTGTTTGCAAAGTTAATCAAACCTGAATTTGGATCTTTTGGATGAACATAAGAACAAGTACCTGCATCAATGCCCTACAAAACAATAGATAAAGCAAATATTCAGTTTATAAACACAAATGTTCATAACTGAAAGCAGAAATGTTCATCACTGAAAGCACAAATGTTCATTTACCTGCACTGACGTTYAAGCCTGAATTTTGATATAATCAACATATTGACYAGTTCTTTTCCTCCATGCTTTAGCCTTATTAGGCATAACTATCTTTATTGCAGCAGCCATGGCAGCGGATTGGTCAGTCATTATAGTAATTGGATGTATTCCGCCGGTAGAACACAAGAATGACTCAAATAGCCATACAAAAGACTCGATACGCTCATTCAGTAACCCCTCCATAACATTGTTGCGTGGTGATTCATCCACAAATGGAGCACAAATCATGCATTTTATTGTTCGATAGTGTATCAAAGACTAAAGTCGCCAATGTTGATAATCCTCTTCATTCTACTTTCGTCCAAAAAAAACTTTGAGACCAGTTTTGTACCTTCAAACTCATAAAAGAATCTTCTTCACGAGCTTGCTACACATTTAGTTACAAAAATTAAATAAAAAACAAGTTCACAAGTTAAATATAAGTTCATATTTTAGAACTAGAGTTCATCAGTAAGAATTGAATGTTCATTTCTTTCCTCTTGGAAATAAACGGATCAAGTTTTTACAATCATCTCCATCAAGCTTGTGTCCTTTCGTTTTTGTTTAGCCAAGGCATTATAAGCATCTTTTTTATAACCAAGCAATGGTGAACTCCTGCTTCATTCGCATGACACGATAAGAATTATTTACACCGGCTCCATTTTTTTGAGTTGGCTATAAACTGTTGCTATTTTTTCATTTGTTGATCTCAGTTATGTGTTGCTCTGAGGAATCAGCTCATGGTTGTGCACCATTTCATGTTGCAGCAAGAAGTATATATCCCACTTTCGTCAATGTTGGACTTCACTAAGCTTTACAATCAGTTCGTGTATCCAACTTCTCATATTTTTCGAGTTCTGTAATAACTTGCATCCTTTAAACAGCATGTGAAAAATTTGCTCATGCTCCATCCTTGCCCTTACTACGGATCTTATCTCTTTTCCCTTTCGACACCAAAACCCTTGCGAAAGCATAGTCATTATAAAGATCAAAGCTTCTTGTCACTATTACCTTATAGACAACACTAGACTTCTCCGCTTCACAAATGCAACACTAGTGCAATATAAATATCATTTGAATGATCAAATGTTCATTTTATTAATCAAATGTTCATTGTAATGATCAAATGTTCTTTATATAAAAAAATAAACATAACAGTATCTTTTACGAAAAAAATAATGTTCCATTAAAAATACTGGGAAACTAACATAAACAAAATTAATGAATTCCAAATATTATACGTCAAACTTACTTGATTTTGAAGTGTACAACATGAAGTATCCTGTGATTGGCTAGCAATTCTTCTCGCAATAAAGCACTTCTCTTCTCATTAATCACCTTTATCAACAACTATTCTGATCCTATTTACAGCACTTTCAACTACTTGAAGCATTGTATGAATCAAATATTCATTACTATTAAAATCAGAATAACACATATTCATTTAGAAATCAAATATAAATGTTCATGCATTAAATCACTGGGAAAAAATAACAAAACTAAAATAATCAAATATCATAATTTGAACATCTAACTTACTTGGTTTTTGAGTAGTCCCACACTTTGAGATTCAATTAATGAATGAGCTAGCAAATTATTCTGATCCTTGTTAGTAGCATCTTCAACTTCATTGAAGCATTCTACGATTTCATCACAACCTTCAAAATCAGCCATATGAATTATTTTCAAAAACTAAATTTGGTATTTTATAGAATTTGATTTTTTTGGCTATAATTTGAAATATAATTGTGTGTAGTATGAAGAATCTTGTGCAAAATCTGTAATATTATCAAGTGTATGAATCTTGAAGGAGAAGAAAAAGAAAAAAAAAGTATATGAAACAGAGAAATGACGAGCGAATAAGAGCGCGAAGTGTTTTTGGAAAGTCAAAAATGTCAAAACGACGTCGTACAGTAGCAGGACCATATAAAGTTGTGTGGTCCTGGGATCACGGTAGACCAATTGCAGAACTTATAAGGTCTGTGTGGGCCTGGTAAAAAACCTGTTAATGAATTTATTTGTTGGAATAGGCCTAATACAACCCTTTATAGTTTCTATTCTACCCAGTAATAAGCATGATATCAAGCCATCAAGGCCACATTTATTTCCAACTTATTTTTAGTTCAATTTTATATGGAGTACCTTCCAAGAGAAGGTAAAAGTCAGGGAGCGTCCATGGGACGTTTGATAAGTAGCTAAAAATGATAATATTGATGAATAAACATCAATGTGTGGTTTTAGCTCGCATTTTAAAATTTATATCATTGTTAAGAAATGTATTTTGTTCTTATCTAACGCCCTAGGGTGTCCGTTAGCAATATCATTAATAGAATAAGGAATGCTCCTTCGTTTGAAAGAAAAGAGGTTCCATCACCATAAAAGCAATACATAGAAATGGGGAATGAGAGAATTCGATTTAGTGACCCTTTGTACCCAAATCTTAATTTTAACAATTAAGTCAAGATTTTATCGACTCCAATCGTGTTCACTTGGTATCCTATCGCCAAATTTTATAAAAGTATCTTATTGCCAAAATAATCAAAGATGTTTGAAATATCCGACGGATCATGGGTAGAATAAGGAAGGTTTGTCAGAACTATATACTAAGGGGTTGTTTGATTGTCCTAATTTACCATGGACAATTAAAATTCCCATGAATTTAATTTAGGCCTTATTGTTTTGTTGACACAAAAAAATAAATAGAAATTGAGGCGTTGAAACTTTATGGGAATTGTAATTTCTCACAAAACATAGGAAGTTACTTCCCTTACTACCCTTAGATTAGAGGTCGTTTGGTTCACCTTAGGAAGTATAAAATTGTCTAGTTGTTTGGTATACAAAAAATATGATGTGCATGAGAATCACAATTTCCTAGGAAATGGAAATTCCTATGAAGTGTAGGAAATTAATCACCAACCCTCTCCTTGGTTGATTAGAAATTCCTGTGTCAATTAGAAATTCCTATGTTGAACACCCAAAGCCATTTCCTAGGAAATCAACAAAGGGATTTACTTCCCGTGTATTAAGACTTTTCATGGGAATTAAATTCCAACGGTAACCAAACGACCTCTAAGTTACAATTTCCATGGGAATATACTTCCCCCATTACCAACAAAACAAATTTCTCAAATCCCCATAAATTTAGTGTTGAAATTTAATTTCTACAAATTGAGAAATTATAGGAATTTTCACTTCCCAAATGAACCAAAAGACTCCTTAAAACATAAAATTATTTGGTCAATAATAGCGGGGTCCATTGACCAAACAATTTTGTTTACTAAGTATAGATTTGATATGATCTCAAAGGCTTGGGCACACCCCAAGGTTCTTCATTGGTTTGGTCGCTTACCCCYGGTTGATGGCCTTATTCCCACCATTCGATCTCTCCATATCCATTCTATTTCACGGCTAGGTAAGTTTATTTATCTCCTTTGGAGTATTTGGAAGTCCCGCAATGCTACCATTTTTCAGAGTACCGTTTTTTGCCCAGTGACAACTTTCTTCCGTGCTTATACCTCCTATTCAGAATGGTCCACCCGCCTCTTGATAGACGGCTCTGCTTCTCCCCTTACCTCCCCTATAAAACGATCGATTCAAGTTTCTTGGACCCCTCCCCCCTCTGACACCATTAAATTAAATTTTGATGGTTCCGTACTGAGACAAACGACTGCAGGAGGGGTTCTACTCCGTAATCATCATGGGTCTTTCCTGGCGGCCCGTTCCTACTCGTTTGGTTCCCCGTCTTCCTTGGTGGCCGAGGCTATGGCCCTTCGGAAAGGCCTTCTGCTTGCTAGGTCCTTTGGCGTTCGTCGGCTTATCGTTGAAGGTGATAATCTTACAGTTATCAATATTCTACGTGGTACCTTCTCTACCCCGTGGGTGATTCACACTCTAATTGATGATATTCAACACCTCTTGCAATCGTTTGACACCTCACATTGTCAACACGTTTATCGTGAAGGCAACCGTTGCGCAGATTATCTGGCCTCTTTAGGCCATTTTGCCCCCACTCACCAAGATATCGATCCTTTTATGAATGCCAAATTTTCTTTCTTTCTGACCTTTGACAGGTTAGGTAATAGTCTTGAGAAAAGACTTTCCTAGCCCCTTTAATCGTTCACCTTACCATTTAAAAAAAATGATCTCAAAGGCTTTAACCAATTTTTTTTAAAAAAAACGATCCTTTACGAAAAATTTGTTGATTAACAAAAATAATAAATTTATAATTTTTCTCACTCACAAAACACACCTGGATGAGCAGTCTATGGACTTAGGATCATAATGAATAATACGATCTTATGAATATTTTGTATTTTAGATATGCACATTTGTATTTGGAGATAGTCATTTACATTTGAAGATGAATATTTGTACATAGAGATGAACATTTAGATATTGAGATTTACATTGAAAGATGAACATTTGTATTTTCGATAGAAAATTTACCTGAAATCATAGTGAAAAATATAAACGTAGGATCATAGTGACAAATATAAAACCGGAATCACATAAGAATTTGCGATGTTTTTTGGTCTAATAACTTAACCCACGGGCCACGGGGCGAATTGCGTGAATATTGACAAACATCCAAAGCCCGAAATATTGACGAAACACGAAATATAGGTCCTAGGAAATTTTCAACAAATGTATAAGCAGTGGCATCTTGCATGTAAATTTGACCATCATTAACTCCAAAATTTGAATCCACTTTACTCATATTAGGCATTGCATTAATTTCAGTTCCATTCCATATATGAGAGTCACCACTGTACTATACTAGACGTGTAGTACAATCTCATTTCCTAAATTATCATAAATTAATACTAGTTCGTACAAGTTTTAAAATTAATAATAATAATAATAATAATAATCTAGATATTGTCTTTTGTTGAAAAGGGAAATGTTAATAATTCACATGAAATGGTGAATTCCTAATTATTTTTTCATCATCACTTGCTAACATCGTCAATCAGAACGAAAACACTTTATTTTTTGTGTTTCTCCCGCTATTAACCTCATGATACATGAATTATATATAATGTAGTTATTTTACTCGTTTTTTCATAGTCCTTTAATTTTCTTTTGCCGTATGATTGTCTAAATCACTACTCAAATTCTTTCTTTGTTATTTTTTTAAATTTTTGACATAATGATCGAAGGTAATTAATTTGACCACCTTTATGTAGTACAAAGTGAAAATAGTAGTATACTACAACAAGACTCCCACCAGACTTTTTTAAATCAACACCGCCACAAATTAAAAACCACCCCTCACTCTTCCTATCTCACTTCAACTCTTTCTCTAACAAACACCACAACCAACAAAAACACTACCTCTTCTCTAAGCGAGTGATGAATCGATAGGTAGATTAGATAGCATGACAACGGCATGGATCACAACATGAGACGACGCACCATGTCATCAACATCAATCCATCATCCTCTAACAACACCATGAAAATGGCACACATCAAGATGATATGTCATCATGACTTCTACTGGGGAACGAAAGCCCTGGGCTCTTCACAGGGTGGCTGGTGGAACAATGGCATTAATCTCTCTCTCTTCCTTGTTTCCTGCTCGCCGTCATGTGGAGTGGCTATCCCGCTCACCTCGTTTCGGCGATACGAACGTCGTCGTTCGGGATGGTTCCCAACCTCCTGCACCCTCCCAGGGACTCGCCCTACTTGTCATGCTCCTGTATGAGTCCTTAACGGTTGGCATTCCTCGCGCTTTAGCGGGCCATGCCGTCGGGTTTATGGCTTCGCTGCACGGATTTTTCGGGTCCAGAGGTCAATACACGATCTTCTCCGATGAGTGCTGATTACCGTGAAACGGGATAAGATTTGGCACTCCAATTTCATTTTGCACTCCAACAGTGTCCAAACTTTTAATATCACCCAAATTGAGTGCGAAATATTTTGAAAGTGTATAAAATCACCGCTCTGAAACAGAATGAAAGGAATTTAGTGTGATGTTTAGAAAACTAAGGAACACATGATGATGACAAATTAATTTTGTTAATTATTACAGTATTATTAATCTTTGAAATGAAAAATGGTTTAAGTATGGCTGGTTTAATTATGATGGTGAATTTTTATTTTGTACTCTTCGTAGTTATCGAATGAGATGAGAAATGACAAGAATACAATTTGGTAGAAATTGATGCAATTTGATAGAATGGAAGTAACGTGACAAAGGGATAAGAGGGACGCAAATATAGGACTACACTGTCTATGGAATTAGAGTGGGTCAATTGGAGGTTGTATCTCTAGGATTTTCTCCTTTGATGATTCATGCTCACCGTAAGGGAAAAATGTTTGAAAGAGGTTACATAATCTATGAGCTATCCAAGTTAAAAGTTATGTGTCACTAAAAGTGGAGTAGTATGTGTTTTATAGTCCTTTTGCCTATTAAAAATAGCGACTCTGGTCAATCTTAGTATCTTTAAAATTTGAAATCGTTGATATGTCCAAACTGTCTTTAATTCTTCATATTAATAATAGTCTCAAAACATGAGATTGTTTGCATAAATTTCCACTGCTCATTTTAAAGATCTATCATGCGGTCAATTATATATTTTATTTTGATGAAATTACATTTTTATCCTGTAATTTAATCACAGTGATCAATTTATTATTTCCTTTTGTGCTAAAAGCCGGTGTATGGCGTTAAAAATAGTCGTGGGCTTATAGCCTAAAGTTAACTTCGAATGGGCAACGATTTTGGTACTTAATCTAACTGTAGTTGGCATCATATTTCAGACTCAAACTAAACTCGCTATACCAATCCAGTTATTAGGACATCACTATTTTTTCTAGAAATAAATAAAATAATTTAATTTGAGGTAGCGATTGAGAGCATTAAGTATCAATTCATTAATACCAGGAATTGATTGAATTATTTGTGTTTGTACCTCTTTCCGTTTTTTAAATCGTTCCATATCATTAAACACGGTGTGTAGAATTATGCTAAAGTTAGATAAAATAGTCAGAGTAAGTTATATATTTCATGTTGAATGCTCTGATGCTCTCGGTTGTGGTGATAAAGAGTCCTCAAGCCATGGAAGAATCCGAGCCATATGAATGAAGAGCCAATACAGTGGGGTGACCCACCCACTGTCTAATACAGCCACCAGGCACACCACCCTTTGTCCTTGCATCAAGTTGGTATTAAAAATAATGGAGCAGTTGTAAATAGAGCACAAGTCACAAGTGGTAGTGTGATTGCAGCTGTAGTTTGTAAAGCATCACAGAGACTTGGCGTTAATCAACACTGTTATTATGAATTCCATTGCTAATTGCTTTTGCATCTCACCACGTCACAACAAACATCAACGCCATCATATTTTTTTGTTATCAATACATTGTGCGTCATCATCTATCAATTGCATTGGTAATCAAGCAAGCAAGTCAACCCAACACCTTCAATTATCATCTAATTCAGTCTTCTTACATCAATCACTTTGAATTGAATTGTGTTAGAATTTTGCAGATCATCAGCAAATTTAATTTATCCCAGAAAAAAGATCATCATCATCAATTCAACAGAAGAAGAAGAATCAAGAATGGCGTTGGAAGGAAGGAAAGTAGGAGTAGCAATGGACTTCTCGAAGGGAAGCAAAGAGGCGCTGAAGTGGGCGATGAATGGATTCCTGAAGAAGGATGATACTCTCATCGTCATTCATGTCAAGCACGCTCAAGCTCTTGAGTCTCGCAACCTCATTTGGGCCGACACTGGCGCACGTATGTCTTTTCTTTTTTCCCCTAATTAGTAATTAGTAATTAGTAATTACTCCCCTTTTCCATTTCCTAAATTTTATAAATAATATACTCCCACATTAATTATTTAATTAATTCATTCCGCTAAATTCGTTAAAACTTAATAATACTTTAATTAATTATCATAATTAGACGATCAATGATGATATGATATCAAATCGCACCTATTTACAAACACCGGGGAAATCTGTCTTTCTGCTCCGTTTKTTGCGTATCAAAATTTAATTAATTTGTTGGTTTAAAGATGATGATTGTAGTGATTTCGTAGTTATTTAAGAAGACAATAGTGTTTAGGTTGTTCTTATGGGCTAAATGGATCCTTCACTAGGGCGAATGATCCAGTGGAATAGAATAGATGATCAAGTGAATAATGTATGTAGATGAATGTGAGAGTGAAAAGGATAATTCAAGTTGACGAGAGCATGGCCTAATTGGTTGAAATGACTATTTGGATGAATTTATACAAAAGACAAAGTATTAGATATATCGGATGTACAATAAATTTACTGTGCATCTAATTGTGTATCTAATTATAGTGACCATTTTGGTTAATATAGTAAACCTTTTTATCAATATAGTGACCCTTATTTTTTATCACTATATCGATGTAAAGTGAAATGAGTCACTATATTAATAGAAAGGGTCACTATATTCTGTATACAAAAACAAATGACATATTTATTGTCTAGAAGGATAATTGAAGGGTCATTTCAATGGTTTGATTTGTTTAAGCCTCCTGTCACGATTATGGATGAATTTGGATGGATCCATGACACATTAACTAATGAAAAATGTCTAATTGTATGCATTACGGATTTGGGAGTACATGATTAAAAATTACATATTCATAATGAAATCAAGATAATTCAAAAAAACTAACCGTGCAATCTACTCTTTTGTTTTGGGTGATTTTC
Source organism: Bassia scoparia (assembly GCA_008642245.1). Taxonomy (NCBI): domain Eukaryota; kingdom Viridiplantae; phylum Streptophyta; class Magnoliopsida; order Caryophyllales; family Amaranthaceae; genus Bassia; species Bassia scoparia. The sequence continues at coordinate 15,456 of SNQN01012541.1, forward strand.
TCTGTTTGTTTAACATTGTCCAACTCTTGGCACCTGCTTAATCGTAACTCATATTTCCTCGAAAGAAGAAGATACAGTGGCAATATTGTACTAGTAAAAGAAAATGTCCATAATAACTAATTTGAAATTTTCAATCATGCCACTATTGCAATTGTTGGGTAATTTTCGATTTTACCAATATTATTTTCTTTTATAATGTAGATCTTATGCAAACTTATTCTAGA
>SNQN01012542.1:0-15676 GCA_008642245.1 Bassia scoparia
TATTAAGAGCCATTGCCATTGAAAAAGTCAAGTTCCTCAGAAGGACATAACAACATTGGAGCCATACTCAAGGACCTCAGGAGCTTAGAGCCAGAGTAAGCAGGAGAAATCACATATTCATAGGGGACAATAGTAGTAACAGGGGAGAAGGCTTGACTCAATATCAAAGCATCATTTCATTCGGAAAGGAGGGCAGTAGGTACAGGGAATTGTGGGTTTCAGCCTGTTAGGAGATGGACATGCACGGGTTGCTCAAAAGCAGATGGTGGGTTGTGATAAGTATCGAATAAGGAGCCTGAAATAGGCGAAGGAAGGTTTCAGCTGAATTCAGAGAGTGGGAACCCGGCCTAACGACTTCTGCGAAAAGAGGGTCTAAGGCTTTTGCCCTCTTTGCGTACCCACACTTAAATCCCACTTGAGAAGTGGAGTGGGGTGAAGATGACAGCATCAGAATGGGTGGGCAGTTAAAGTATACTCGTTGATCATGAGTGATGCATGGTGGTTTAAACTTTGAGGACAAAGTTCAAGTGAGTGGCATTCATCCCCACATAGTGGACAGACCTCGGACATTACCTTATAGTTCAGGGATTTGGTGACTGATTTGCCAATGGTGACACTTTAGTGTGCCTGGAACAGGTTGCAACACAGAAAATTTGGACAGACCTTTGCAAACTTACGTTTTTCCCGCTCTTTGGTAACTTCATCAATACGCAACAAATTGTACCAACGTACAAAGTAAGACCGATAGGATCTCTTCCGTCCAATACTGTATTGCAAGAGTGGACCTTAACCATTGATCCAAATAATGGGTATCGTCGAGGGTGGATCAGCTTAAGGACAAGTCATACACGCATTCAAACCCAGGGGAGGATTCATAAGCAACGACGCTCTTAGACCCAGAACAATACTCAGCCGGCCCTCTTTGGCCTCCAGGCCTACAGCCCAGCAGTCACCTTCATCGCAGACACAGAAGCGTGGAAATTCAATTAAAAACCAACCATTCCCCATGGTTTAAAAAACAACGTCCACCGGTAACTAAAAGACCCATCTGCCTGCTTTGCAACTTCTTACCTCAGACCCTCTATAACCTTCGTCGATAACGTAATGGCATGGGAGCGGGGCGAGGTCACTCTAAAGTTGGGTACAGCGCCTGCATACTTCCTACAAATCCCGACGTCGCCGAGCATTGGTCCATCCTTCAGCTCGCGCTCTGTTAAAAGGACTTCACACCGGTAACCTTGTCCCACCCCGCTGTCTCTGGATCCCGATCGGAACCCATCACCATGCTGCTTCTGCGAGATATGCACCACACACACAGCGACTCCCTCTCATGGCGACGCAGACAATCACTCGAACGATACTGCTAAGGTGGTTCTCTGTTGTCACTAGAATCCTCATCTTCGTTGGCACATAATGCGCCCAGAGCGTCTGCGAGGAATCAGGGAGTGGTGTGGCCAAGGCCAGGCTGCCTAGCAGAGGGATAGACCTGAATTCTCATAGTCCCAAGTCAAGGAATTGTTGACATGGAAGGTAAAGATTTTGTTTGTTGGGGGGTCTTATTTTGTGGGGAGTTGAAATGAAGATATGGGAGCCCATTATTTTGTGTCGGCGAGAAGGGTGAGAACGAATTAAAGGTGTTATAATTGTGCGGTGGTCGTGGTGGCCTGAGTAAGAGTGTCGGTCTATCCCAAGCAATCAATAAATAACTTCACATATTGCCCCGGTGGCAGGGCCTAGCGTACCGCCAGTGATCCTCCTTATTTTCCACCTCTGCACTCAGCAAATCCCCGTTGTGAATCCATAAACGCCTCATCTGCGACACATCATCTCACCTCACGCGTCGGCCACCTAGACTATCCGCAAACACGACGTATCCCCATCCCAACCCGGTTGATCCTATGCTTCGCCTGAAACGTTGGCAACCTGGTGGATGTAGCATTGATAGGAAACGAGGTAGGTGAGAGGAGATTTAGGTTGTTGTGTTGAGGAGTTCAAAACAAACCCAATCAAATCAACAAGGAGGAGATAAGGATGGTAATAATAAATAAAATATAAAACCAAAAATCAACTGAGAAAAGGATGTAAAAATTAAAATCCAATATGAGCAGCAGTAAAGTGGGAATCTTCGATTGGAGAGCAATCCATCAGGCCAAGTTGATCATAAATAAAAATATATGTTAGAGTTGTAAGAAGAATCCCAGAGATAATGCACACAGTAGGACTGAATTGCACAATCCGCTTAGAGGCTTCTCTCTTTGCCAACGAGACTTCTCCCATGGACTTTCTCTCTCTAGGAAAGAAAAGTTCAAGACTTACATTGAGATTAATATATTCAATCTGTATCATACATACTTAACCTAATTTGCGATTTACTGCACCTTTAAGTATACGAGGCTCGTGTATGTAAGATTAAAAAGTGATTTCGTTTATTACATTATGATATCTAATCATGATTATAAGTGAAGATGACAAAATGATGCTTTTTAAATTCTACTACCATTTCTAGAAGAATGATATAATCAAGATTATGGAAATTTCTTCGAAAAAACTTAGTTAGTGCTGAAAAACCATATTCTCATCATAAAACTATTAAAAAAGTATGTTTATCATGGGCAGTGGATATTTGTCATCCAACTAAGCCAAATTAAACTTCACTTTCATCACCCAACCGAATCACAATCAAGTTTAATTTCATTCCATTAATATTAATTGATTTAATAATCCATGACTAATTTTCATATAAATTTATCTCGTTTAATAATTATATATACTAGTAGGACCAGCGAATCACGGAGTGACAAATGTCATCCCCACGTTGATCCGCTTGTCTTGATAGTATAAAAATATAGAGCTTACTATATATAGACATAGATATGATGGAAGAAAAATAATTAATATGGTTCAATCTTACCATGGAAATTTAAAAGGTGGATTAGTATGTGGAATATTAGTATTAAAGAAATATGAAATTATAGAAAAAGAAACTATAGGATATAAAATTAAACATCATATGATATTTTATTATAATGAAATAATTACGAAGTATTATCAATAATATTAAAACATTTAATTACATCTATTCATATATTACAACAATTTTAATTAAAGTGCATGTCATTGAAGGCAAGGTAAAAAATAGACTTTGATCCGGTCAATCTGGAGCTAGAACTTGTTTCCAATGTTCCCAGCAATAAAAGACATAAACGTAGAAATATTGAAACATTGTCCATCTCTATGTATTGGTATATACGACCAAACTCATAACCCAAACAAATAGACCAAATAATATTTTGGTTCAGAATGAATGAAGCAGCCCCTTAGGTTTTATGGGACTTTTACACCTCTTCTCCCTTTTTAAGCCTGCTTTACTCCTTGTTAAATCACACTCTACGTATCAATCGACAATTTCCACTCTATTATTTCCCAAGATCTAACCTCTTAGCCCTTGCCCTCTCTAACTGTAAGCCTGATACAGTCTAGACCCTTTTCAATGCCATCTCCTGTCTAGCGATATGAGACTCAATAGATGAAAGGTAACACTATGCTACTGATACCATAATGATATGCGGAGGATCGGACAATCTATATCAACATCTCCCTCTAACACACCAAAGAAGAAAGGAATGAATCCGAATCCGTAACTGCGAACTATCTAATACAATCTGAATATTAAGATAACCTTATAGCGGAGTTAATACATAATTTCTGAAAAATATTATTCAAGACAATATTGAATCGGTCTTGACGGTCAATCTTGTCGATTCTATAATCTTTTCTAATTAGCTAATAATACATTACAGATTTTTTGAAACTATATTAATAATATGACCTAATCTTGTAATATCTTTGTTATATCAATTATATAGTTTGTATGATCTTTTTTCGTTCCTTACTATTATACATAACATTGAAAAAAAATCTTGCCTTTATTTTAACATTTGCATTATATTTAAGATTGCCATGTAATATCTTCTATATAGTAATGTAATATTTTATTTCTATTATTATAATTTATTTTATTATTACGGATATTAGTATTATGCTATAAGACCACGAATCACGCGGAGTAGACAAATGTCATCCCGCGTTGAATCCGCTTGTCTCTATATAGTATAGCAATATAGATTAGATTAAAAATGATAAGAATACAAACACAATTAAATGGTCCATTTTTTCACAAGTTAAAGATAATCTATCACTCAAATATTTCATATTCAGCCCAAAATAATAGAATTAATTGATAATAAATGTCATAAATCATACCTCTAAATTACTAAAATAATTGAGATAAAATTAGGTAAAGTAGACACATTATCACATACACACTTCATTACACACACACTCTCTCTCCGTGTCGTCTTTCTCTCCTGTTTCTCTCTCTAAAACTCTTTTAAAAAAATTCTCAGCTTGTTTACAAAAATCTTAACACATCGAAAGGCAAGTTCAATAGTTCTTTAAGGTTCGTAAGTGGTTTGAAATAAAGGTGATCCAGATTCAACTGGCATCATCTCATCGATAGGCGCCGTTTAGCCTATCGTGTGCCAGGTTAGTTTGAGGCCAATGTTCTAATACTCTTTACACCCTTTTGCATGCTTGTTAGAAATTTGACTTTCTATGCAAATTGGCATGTAATATTGATTAACAACTACTCGACATGAATTAAAATCAATCTTAGGYACAACTTTAATTCTTGTTGAATGTTTGCATGCTTGCAAATCACAACAATTTTTATGTCTTAAACAAGACCGGCAAATTACATGTTTTCACACCTAATAAGACTAATTCTTGGACAAATTGGCTTTTAGGCACCTTGAATACGGATCTAAACAACACATGTCGCAATAACAAATTAGTCCTATGTGCATATATTAATTCTGTTTAGCAACCCGCCTAGTAATTTGCATGCTTGGAGTTAAAACGAAAATATCTTTGTTGTTGTCTTTTTGACAATGGACTCGCAATGACCGAGTAGAGGCCGCTAGATGCCGGGGGGGTGTGTTGTGCACTACTTCGCCCTTACCCTTGTCCCCCGATACTGGTCTTTGGTGCACGACCAGACATAGTCCTTCACTTTGCTTTATGCAATTATAGGCAAGACTTAAACCGGGTTCTGCAGCTTCCCGAAAGAAGTGCGATGGCGACTTCCTCTACTCGTTTTCGAGTATAAACACACAACTCCAAGCATACTCACATTATCAACTAGTTGTACCCCCTGGTCAGAGGGACCGAACCCAGTCCGTCCCGGTGATACCCCGACGCCCGTACAGTTGGTACTATTGTCACACAATTCTAACAATTATCTTCCACGATTCTTTGACTGGAGTAATTTCAGAGACCATAATCGATGTCATTTTGAATATATTATAATTGCAATATATGACCCAAAAATATTATACTGCATATCATAGCAAAAGAATATTTTATATGTATTCATGTATTAAGTCGTGCATTAGCCGTGGATCATGTATCTTTGTCACAGATATATCTTTGAAATATAGCAAGAATTATATTCCTTTATATTCCTTTCCTGTAGCCGTGGATCATGTATCTTTGAAATATAGCAAAAAAAAATTATGATAGAATAGATTTTCATATCACTTATTACTTGTTTTGAGATCATGTATGTTTGTCACAAGAAAATATTATATGCATATCATACAAAAAGAATTATAGTAAGAAAATATTATTCAATGATTACACATTATTAAACTCGTAATATTGATTAACTCGATGAACTAATAAGATACTATTCGTGTATTAAGTCGTGCGTTAAGAGAAAACTAATCTTAAATATCTATATCCTTTACTATAATAGTCTAGAAAATATTATTTCAATGATCACATATTAATAAACTCGTATTACTGATTGATTCGATAGACTAATAAGATACTATTCGTGTATTAAGTCGTCGATAAGAGAATTATATCTTAAGTATCTATATCCTTACTTAATATCATCGAAGAAAGATAATATTCGTGTATTAAGTCGCGTCGTTAAGAGAAATATATCTTAAGTATCATATCATCCTTTACTATAATACTCAAGAATAGAATAATATTCGTATATGAACTGTTAACTTGTCCTGGGATCATGTATCTTTGTCACAAGAAAATATATCTCAAGTATATACTATATTTTCTCTCTGACTATGATATATTAAGAAAATATATCGTATATTTATTCAATGAGCAAAATATAATCTTTTACTATTCTTAACCTATACATCAGACCAGCGAATCATCGCGACGTTGACAAAATGTCATCCTCATGTGATCCACTTGTCTTATAGTAAAAGATATAGATAGATATAGTTTATTGTCAATAAAACCTTTTTTTCAAAGATATAATTTTTTTAATTAATAGATGTTTCTATAAAATCGTCAAGTTCTTGTAAAAAAATAATTGAGTTTCGAGTTTGATTCGAGCGAGCACAAGACAACTCGAATCAAACTCAAGGTTTTCTATTTGAAAACACCCCTAATCACTTGAAATGATGTGAAAAATTAGTCGTTGTAAAGAAAAAGCTAGAAGAAAAGAGAATAAGAGGGGGATATCGCTAAGATTTACTTGAGTTTTAAATTATTGATAAAATGAATAATTAAAAAAAACAATTTTCTTGGTGAAAAGTTTTTCCATTCTTTGCGAAAAAAACTATCTTATAAAAATTTGCTAAAACCGCCACACAATTTGTACATTTGTTTATTTACCACTACCAGATTTTATTTTCCAGCTTGTCTTACTTCTTACATTTTTTTCCTTCAGTGTATAATATTGTTTTATTATTAAGTGTCAATGAAATCTTTTGTTTTTCAAATATATAATATAAAAATTATAGATTTTTCTGAAAATTTATTGAGTTCGAGCTAATTCGAGCGAACACGAACTAGCTCAAGCTATTCGCAAGTTGCTCAATTCAATAAGCACTCTTGTACATCCTCAGGCACGTGTGACTTATTAGTCATTGTAAAAGAAAAAGGCATAGGAAAAGAGAATAGAGATGGGGGAGATTGCTAAGATCACTGAGTTTCAATTTTTTGAAAAAAATTAAAATAAATAATAATAATAATAATATAATAATAATAATAATATAATAATAATAATAATAATGTGATTTTTTTTCGAAGTTTTACTTCTTTTTTTTTAGGTGAAAAAAGTATGAAAATCTGTCTCCCGCACTTGTCTTATCTTAATGATACAAGCAGGGGTAAAGAAATCGAACCCTGATGTCGAGGGGCCGCATGGGGCTATCACTGAGCCAACTCCCTTTCCTATTTTTTTCAAGTTTAATTGGCCTTGTTTCTTTGAATTTATTTACATGGTACATAAGTTCAGTTAAGTTAAGTTCAGTTACCTAACCTAATATCATTTTCTCATAAAAATACAATTTATTACATTCAATTCAGTTAAGTTCAGCTCCAGGCCTCCAGTTAAGTCCAAACAAACAGAGCTTAGTGAATTGTGTATATAAGAGAGAAAAATTGGAAAGAAAATGTTGCAAAAAATAGATGATTCAAGGTGACGTCAAAAGAAAGTATAAACTAAAAATCCTAACACATTTTTATGTAAAAGTGTGAAACTTGACTATTATAACAAAAAAAAATCCTAATAAAATATTAAATTCATAAATGCAAAAGTGAAATTTTTTTTTTTTTGTTATTGTATCGTAACAAATGATTGCAATTTTGAATGACTTTTTTTTTACTAAATTTCAAACGATTTTTTTTAATTATATACTTATCAATTAAGACGATCGTTTTTTTCGTCAACTTATTTTTAATAATTCAGTAAAATAAATGTAATTCTTAAAAAATTTTTAAGGTTATTTCCGTAAAAATAAGTTTAATCCTATCAAGTAATATAAGTTCAGTTAAGCAAAATTCAATTAACAAGAACCAAGGTTAAGGGTTTTTTTCCTAGGCTTTAATTTACTTCATCCATTGCGTTTTATTGGCAACACTCTCAAATATTCAACGGTGTTGCCAATAAAACCCAATGAAGAAGTACATTATTAAAGCCAATTTCTTGCCCTGCAATGCAGCGAATTATAGTTTTATAAGTTAATTGGATTTTAAATTTCTATTTTGTACTATGTATAGTTAAATAAGACAAACCCATTAAAGTATGATATATAGATGTGTTTTTACAAATTTTTTAACCATTACAAAATTATAAATCAACACAGATGAGATAACATTGAGGATTATTCGATTTCGGATATATGGTTTGGTTTTTTTGTTTTTAAATTCCTTCGTTCTTTTCTTGTCAATGAAATATTCATGCCGACCTAAATACATATTTAATAAATCTAAAATTAATAAATTCTTGAACAACATTAACGTATTTTATTGAATTAATAATACATGTGCAAACAACAAAATGATCCAATCTACATAAAGTAATTGATTTGCATGTTAATTTAAACAAACCACTGAATGAATGTTGAGTATTATAAAATTAGAAATTGTTAGATGTGTCAAAACATATGCGAAAAAACTACCTAGTTTTGTCTTGAAAATGTTTGGGATTTAAATAGAAAAGGAGACAATATGTATAGTCATATTTATAATTGAGAAAGAATTACGAATGGCCGGAATAGAAGACGGGAATGTCAAGGTTGCAAATAGAAGAATTAAACGGTACTATTTGACAGGTATCAAAAGACTCATGTAACAATTTCAATTAAAACCAAATTAATGAAGTACATTTTACCATACTTCATCGTTCCTTAATGTTCATGCACTTTTATTTCAACTATTCACAAGGTAAACGGAATCTTTACCAAATACACCACTACATGTATAAGAATATATATAGTGATGTGAGATCTTATTTGATTTGTATAATTGTATTATTGCGTAGATTATTAATATTCAATAGTTATAATTTTCACAGATATATAATTAAAGATATAATATAAAACATGCATTGAGAAGCAACGTATGAACAGTAACTGACAGGAACATTATGGAACAGAGGGAATATGTCAAATGTCAAAAAGTGAATGAGCGGAGAGGTTGAAATAGGGATGACAAATAAATATTTAGAGGTTTGTTTTTATAGATTGTGAGAATAAACTTGAAATAATATAAATGAAAATAGATCCGTTCACTCTCACATTATTAAAATTATACTTCATCCGTTCCAGTTTGTTTTTTTATGTTTTCTTTTTTGGTGTTCCCTTTTATTCTTTACATTTCTTTTTTCATACTTTATCTTTTTACCCATTAATGTTACTTTTACCCCTAAAATAATTAATATTACTCCTTACTTATTTACTCAACATTTTTGATTTTCCACCCAAACTTATCTCATCCCCTCATTTTTAAAAATAAGAAGATTTTTATTGCACACATTTCAAACAAATTAAAAGAATAATACAGCTTCCAAGTAATACTAACATAATTTATCAAAATAAGTACTTTTTTTTCCTGAATTTGATGTACAATTCTACAAACGTAAAAAACAAATCGGAACGAAACTCGATAATTAATAAGGGTAAAGTGTAATTTCAAATGGACACCATGTCCTAATATGATAGAGACATATCCTGATTTTCATCTAATAATATGATGATTCATTACCACACATATTTGTTTCTTGAATAGACTATCCACTGTCTCCTTCCTCTTGCCTCGCCACGTAAGCCATACGATTATTCCACTGCACATAAACTCGCTTCATTATTATTATTATTCCTTAAGCACAAAAAACAAAAAATGCATTGCAGTATTTGATCATCAAGTTGTTTCTAATCCCTCAACCTTCATATGCTCCAAGTTAATTTCTCTTTCATTCTCGAAATTTCATTATCTCCACTACAAAGTATTTTGTATATACCTGGTGATTTGTCGGATGTAGAAATGCTGTCTCTTATACACATCTAGATGTGTATAAGAGACAGCTCCATAATTGAGCAGAGCTCATCCAATTTTTCTTCTCCAACTCGTTGATTCCCGATTTTACCCCTACACTTGCGTCCAATTTGCCATCCCACCCTTTCTCTTCGTTCTTCTTCACCAACTCTTTCAATCTACTTATGGCTGCACCAAACACAATTAAAACTTAGATCTTCGAAATTGCAAGAAAAAAATTAAAAATTAAAAAAAGCAAACAAAAACAAAAACAAACCATCATTTAAAAGATGAAATGAGAGAGGAAGTTCACGCTTAAATGCTTGGATCTTGTTGAGTTCATCTTCAAGTCCAATGATATAGCCCTGAAGCTTAGAAACATCGGTAAAATCGACGATTTTGGTGAACAAAACTCTGGTTAAAAATTCCGGGAAAGTGGATGAAATCGCCGGCGTGGGTGGGCTCAAATCCAAGCTCAACCTCGGAAACTCCGACGCCATTTCTGTAAGCTAATCGGAAAAATTGACGAGAATAATCCCAACTCCCAAAAACAAAAACCCAGATTTTAAGCTGGTTYAATTGGAAGGATATGTATGTATACGTTTTCACACATAAGAGAGGTATCAGATAAGCATGAAAAATGAGAGGAGAAGACAGGAGAAAACGCCAAGTAATAATATATTTATAGGGTTTTAATTGCGAAAACGGTTCGTCGCATAAAAGGAATCTAATGAAAGAATTTTGGGCTTTTTTTTTTTTTTTTTTTTTTGAAAAAATCAAGGGTGTAAAATTAAAGAAAAAGGGGGTGACATGAAGAATAAAAAAGGTGGGTCTTTTTTAGTTTAATGGGCCGAGTGGAAGGTGGTCAGGGGGGCGTGTGTTTCTTGGATAAGTATATGTATTATGGTTGGACATTGGAGTGGTACATCCCTAATTGACATGTTTTTTTCACCACTAATTAACCTTGTTTTATYATCATCCTACAACTAAGTGATACTTGATTTGTCTATAGCTACTAATCATAAATAATAATCATAGATATTTCCTGTGTAGAACTTTCTTCTTTTTACTCCATTTGTACTAAGTGATACTTGATTTGTCTATAGCTACTAACTAGTAGTATAGTATTGTTGTCAATTTGTCATGATGCCATTTGACACTATAGAATCGATAAGTACGGAGTATGTCAAGACTAGAATATACTAGACAATACCCGTGCAATTGCACCAGATATAATATCTTAAATTTGACTTTAAATAACCATTAGKTGTACTTATCGCAATAGAATACACAATAYTGGAATCGACGGATCTAGACATGAAATTGGTATAACTTGATTCGATTCTRGGTCCAAAACAAAAGGGACTCGATTGGAGTCGATTTTGGGTAGTAAAATTGGGGACTYGGTACTTGGTGAAACCGAAGGCAGTTCTAGGCCGAGGTACCCAYTTGTGGGATTGTGTTATTGAATATTGACTTATTCTATTTGTAATTCTACAACCTATAAAAAAGCTCAAGTAATTATTCAAGTGAAATTGTCTATTTAATTTTAATTAGCAAATAATTGCAATATATACGGAGTATACATTATTTTATTTAAATACACGAATCGAGTATGTGATCTCTGCTGCTTAGCAAATGATACCGTATCGAAATTGTTTACCCGCGAAGCACGTTCTTGGGCCACAAAAAACTAGTTAATAAAGTAAAATTGACACAATTTGTAGGTGTGCCTCACGAGCCTACTCACTACATTTTACGATTCTGATATGACCAGCCACGTGAAGCGTTGGGGGTTTGTTGTCGATAGAGCATGCATTGTCAACCGACGCGCATATACAGTTTCACGGCACGCCGATACATTGTGCCAAACTAATGACTCTTGTTTTGGTCTTGGGTACCAAAGTGTGAGTTGGGACATGTACCGAAAAAGATTTTTGACTCCAACCGTCCGCATGTCGGGCTCCCTCTAACTCGGTTATTGACTTCAATGTCATTAATTTAACCGTTGAATTCAGAAGAGCATCGATTTATCTTAGAAAGCGCGACATAAATTATTAGAGTGATTTATTTAGCATGACATACCTATCTACGTTGTACCACTTCAAATTAACTCAAATTATATATGAACGTTAAAATCCGTTGTCCATATTTATCTAACTTTAATGTGATTCAAGTAAATTCAGTTTTGATTAAGCAATCGAAAGAGCATAGACACCAGATCAAGATTATATATAGATTTAACGCAAACTATAATTTACTGAACTCATAATAATTATATGAATTTTACTCACTTAATGCTACCAAGCAAAAGATAAACATAGCATGGTTAGAGTTTCAATAAAGCTCTTGCTCAATTGAATCGCTAATCACAATTAAAAGAAATCGTTAGATTAAAATTACAATTAAAAACAATTGGTAAGCTAAAACGATGAATACGAAGATATGATGAAAACGCAAAACAAATTCAACTGTGTTAGTTGATCAAATTACTACAAGAGGAGAGGAAGGAGAGGAGACGAAGGCGAGAGGAGGAGAGAGAGAGAAGGATCATAAGAAGAGTCATACTTGCCTATGAGAGGATACGAGAGGAGAGAGATTATTAAATACTCAGATTTGTATCAAAATCCGAGATACACTCGAAAGCTGCGACGAATTTCTAGAGACTTTTGATTTTGAGAGTGTTTAATGGCTGAATTTGAGAGAGGTTTTTGAGAGCTTTGCATTGCACTTTGATTTGATATTTTGTTGTGTTATATTGTATTTCGTTGACTTTCGATAACACAGAGCATGTATTTATAGCGTTTTGGAAAAGATAGATAGAAATGAAAATCATAGATTACAACCGTATTACGGATATACGGACCATATATCAGGTTCAAGTTGCACCTAATTCGTTGCTAGACGTTCGTGGTAGTTCCCATCGACGTCCGTGTGTGTTTCCATACTTTCTATTCTATCTTCGTTCAGAATTGTTTAATCTGTATATTTTTGCGCATCCAATCTGCTCTGAATATACTTTTCCCTTTGGATAAACTTACTCATGACATTAATATCCTAGTTATCTAAGGATCATTCATGATATTATGATCTACCGATTATCTAAGAATTTCTGAAATTTATTATTTCGAATCATTTAATAAACATTGTTATAGATCAAGACCCCAAATCAAGAAAATAGCACAAATGCATACTGGCGACTATCGCTAGAACAATAGAAAAACAAACCATAAATAGGGAATTTAAAGAAATGAACCTATAGAAATTCTTAAACAAATCAAAGTAAAGAAAAGCCTAAAAAATGAAAATAAAAAAATTATAAATAAACTTTTCGCGCTATTACATGGACTACTCGTGTATGATTAAACTAACTTAATCCACATTGTGCATGATATAGGTTATGATTTTGTCGCCCAACTTCGAGATCAATTATTTTGAATGTCCCATCAGTCTATTCAATTGGAAAACACTGGGTTTAAATTGGTACAGTCTTATAATAAAATATACCTATAGGGTTTAGTATTTGTGAGTTGCTTTTTTTTTTAAATTTCTTTCTTCCATTTTTGACATGATGCATGATATTATCGAGTGTAGTAACTTTGTTGAATGTTACTAATAATTTTTTAGTGCAAAAACACCATTTCTCTTACTATATTATATTAATGGAAGCTGGAAATAAGGGTTATAATTCATGTGATTTTAGAACTAAGAGTTGGAGAGATTTCAAAGGCTCGCATTTTGTAAGTTTGATTAAAATAGTATTAGGCTCAAAAGGTGATAGTTAGTCAATTTACTGAATATTATTATTAATTGTGAGTTTTTCAAGATGATAAGTGATTGGGACGTAAACCGGTAGTTTTTGCGTGGTGAGAAAAATGACAGCATGTTCAAGTTGACGTTAAGAAAGCGAGAGTTGGCGTATATTTATCAAGGACGGTGTACCGTAAAGACATTAAGAGAAAACAGGAAACGAGTACGGGATGGGACAAGTGCTACCATCCCGAGCCAGGGTAAGGCAAACGAGCTATCTACGGCTTGAGGATCATTTTCCCAAAATTTTTCATATTTTGGAGATTGAATTCATACTTGCAAGTAGACTTTACTTCTAACTTTCTCTAAGTAGCTAGATTTGTTTTTCCTCCTCCGTTCTTACTGGCTCGGAGGGGATAATCCAAAGGATTATTCTCCTTCTTGCGAGGTGTAAAGGGTTCGAGGAAGTGAAGTGGCCAAGCATTGGTCAAGAACAAGTAGAGGAAATTGCCTCCCATTCAACCCGAATGAGGAAATCTTGTAGGCAAGCGGCAAACTTGCTACACATTTGGCGCGTACTGTGGGGAGGGTCGATATGGCTTCAAGAGTGTCACACAGACATGGGGAGGAACTCTCCATCTTAGAAAGAAGCAATCCAATGGTGGACACTGACATGTCAGTCTTCCTGGTGAGGAAGACTAGCACTCTATGTGGGACAGAGCCCTATTGGATGGGATATGTTACCTTGATACTCAAGAAGGAGTAGACGGGGTGAGGAGGTATTGGCGTTTTCACAGAATGCACAAGACATGAGAACATCCCAGCCTAAGGAGGAGAATGCACGCTGAGGTCGCTGAAGGAGAAGCGGGTGGCGGAGTGAAGCCCTGCTAACACCGGGCGGATACAGTAAGCCTGTGATTCCTAATTCAAACTACAAGTGTAGACCCCACCAAGAGGGAGATGTGGAAGACCAGCTTTCCTGAAGGGAGAAAAGTAGGCTGAGATATCGAAACTCCAACTTTTCTATTGCCCAGGACTAATCAATGAAGGGCATTGTCCTTTCCACATGATGGATGATGAAAGATCCGCAGCATGAGTCGAAGATGTTCGAGCACTCATAGAAGAAAGGAAGTCGTGCGTGAAGCTCTTCGATGGACGCAAGGAATATAAAGAAAGAAGACGGTGAGAGACAGATGCAAGAGGGTTCTCGAGAAGAAGAGGTGAGAAGCTAAGAGCTATCATGATGATGACGTTCGCTAAGGGATCTACCCGTTTGCCGGATCATTCATCAGTTTCTCAGAACGTATGGGCAAATGCACAAAATCATGTCACTGCAGTCTCATCTACGAGTCATCTGATGGGAGCCGAGGTTGTTCCGGTGGGGTTACTTACGGAAGCGGTGCTAACCAGAGGGATTGTTATCCGTCAAGGCCGGAGGAAGGTGAAGGATTTCCTAACAGAGAGTCTTTTCGCTTGTTTGATGGAACTCAATTCAAGATTAATTCCTTCTATCGATGCTTATGATGGACCGCCGATGAAATCATCTGCCATGTCAATTCTAATGTGAACAAAGCAATGATGATGTGGTTGCATATTTCAGTACCTCAGGGTTGGCTCGAGGTGGTTAGGGTCTTCATTTCTTCTTAAACTTCCCACAGGTTATCCATAATTATGATTGGTTTTCTCCTTTAATCATCATTTATGGCGGCATCGAAGAGAAGGGCAGGTTGCATTGGGGAGGGAACCAAGAAAAGAGCTTAGGGTTATGTCACGTTCACACGAAACCTCCAATCAGATTCAGACGAGTTAATCTGGATAAATTTCTATCGAGGATTGGACGAAGAAGTCTTTTTAAATTCCATAATGGAGGCAGGGGTTCAATGATTGAACGAATGATGAGGGAAGCTGGCATGGATTCATGCTGAGGAAAGTCGGCTGAAGAAGGACAAGGAAAAAGTGATATTCTTAAACCTAAAGCAAGATAGAAGTGGAGGAGACAAGAAAGGTCGGGGGTATGGAAATATTGAGGAGGAGCACTTTCAAAGGAAAAGAGGAAGAAGAAGAGTTCACTACA
>SNQN01012543.1:0-15670 GCA_008642245.1 Bassia scoparia
TTCGGGCGTCCGTGAATAACCTATATAGGCACGGTGGCGATCCCCTCAATTCGACGACACACCCCAACGCATTCACATGCGGATTCCATGGCTCAACTCCATGACACTGAAGCTGAGGTCGCGCCCTTGCCTAAGGCGGGGCGGAGCCCTACAGGTAGGCATTAACCTCCAGATATCTCCCTTCGGCAAGCATAAGCCTAGGGGGTCCAATGATGTTTGTGAATATACTTCAGTAAGCATTAACCTCCGGATGTCTCCCTTCGGCAAGCATAAGTCTAAGGGAGCCAATGATGTTTGCGAATATCCTTTGGTAAGCATTAACCTCCGGATGTCTCCCTTCTTCAAGCATAAGCCTAGGGGCGCCAATGATGTTTATAAATTTCCTTCGGGAAGCATAAACTTATGGAGACTTCCCTTCAGCAAGCATAATATTCGGGGGTGAAATGGCGTAGGTGAATCTCTTTTGGTAAGCATAAACCAATAGAAAACTCCCGTCTGCAAGCATAAGCCACTAGGAAAAAAAATGCTTGTGTGTTGTTCTTAATGTCGTATAAACGAGATTCTAAGACTTGGAATGTGTTTGTTTGAGGGTGTTTTGGTAATTTTTTGTTCACGAGGGTAGTTTGTCAAGTTCACAAATGTTTCAAAAGTCCGTTTTGAATTCCTACAAAGCCAAAATAGCCGTTGGATAGTTTAAAGTTCGCTCGAATCATTGCAAGAACAAGTTCAGGCTGAGATGACGTGGCAGTCCTGTTAGCCTGCACCTTATTGACGTTAGCCAAAACCGCATATACGGTGGCTGTGATCGTATATACGATTATACAGACCATATATACGGTCTCCTTAGCCTTATGTTCGTGATATTTTAACCTCGTTGTCGTTTTGTCGGGGTATTGCTGCTTCACTTGCAAGTTGCCAAGTCTTCTTGGAGCTTCTCTTTCCTTCCAAGCTTGCTCAAATCTCCTCCTAAGCTCAAATTCCTTGGTCCTGACGAGCTATCAAACAAGGGTGGTTGGATTTCTGAAATTGAGGCTATCAAATGAAAATTTATAAAACCATGACTACTAACTATACTAGTATAGTGAGTAAGTAATGGATCGAACTACAAGGAAGGAACAAATTAGTGCTTAAGCTTCATAAATCTAATTTGGGGAGAAAGCAAACTTGAACTTTGAATTTTGAAAGCTATGCTAAAATTGAACGAGAAACAAGAACTTTGAAACAATAATGAAAAACACTTAGGAGTTACTAGTTATGCCCATCTATATAAAAGGAATTAGTTCCAATCAAAGTATTATCTCAATCGAATAATGGGGATAATTGTAATCTTATTTTAGCAATGTGGTTGTAATCATTTTCCAAGTCATCCAACATTCTAAAATAATGCTTACACCCAAGTCCCCTCAAGTCCTCATAAGAATTGAATGAAAATGCATTAAAACAACACCTTAAACAACCCTTCCAATCCCTTGCAAAGGTTGATCAACGCAACTCTCACTCCTGAAACCTTGGGTGGCCAAATCCAAACCAAAGTAAGGTAGAGAAACCACAATTTTTGACAACAATGATGATTGGAATGAGTATTTTATATCATGTTGACACTAATGGATTATAGATGGGCTTCCTAGCACTCCTAAGCTAAAAATCTATTCACTAATTATGTTTGAAAGAAAGAAAACATCAAAAGCAATAGAAGAAAACAAGGAAATAGCCATGAAAACAAGTAATTGCAAGCTACCAATGGGTATTCAAGAACTCACTCTAAACTAAAACAAATTGAACAAAACTACTAGCAAAGTGATAACAAACAAAGAGAGAAACTAATTATCAACAAAAGAACTTGAAATCAAAACCAACAAACATACCCACAAATACCTAGAAATTCGAAATTTAGCAATAACATGAAGTAAACTATATTAAAACTGAAAATAAATGCTAGAATCAAAATTATCTTGAAAAATTAGAGGGAAAGCATATAAAGTTTGCTACAAATGGTTGAGAAATGAGTAAACTAGAGCAAAATCTACCAAGAACTTGAAGCTTTCTCTCTCCTAACTATCCGAGTAACCTTTATCCAATTTTGGATAATCATGATTACTCTTCTAGAATATTTCGGATACTTCCCATATTTTCTGATTTTATATACGAATATATTTTTTTTCGAAAATCATTTCGCAATATTGTAAAAAGTCATAGAAAATCAAAGAAAAATTAGAAAAATTATTTAAAAATATAGGAAAAATCAGCAAAATGAGAGGAATAAGTTGAAAAAGAACAATTGTAGAAAACACCTTTAGAAAAAGTTCTAAAAAATCACTTTTACTAAGAAAAATGACCTCAAAATAGAAAATAATAAAAATAAATATTTTCTGCTTATTATTGAGCTCTACGCATACGATTTCAAATTCAACTTTACCTAAACTTGTACATATTGATGAGGTTAATGGATTTTTCCGCAACTTTAAAAATCAAATCTATTTCGTTATTTCGTACTTTTCCTCATTGGCTATAATCAATTTGGGGAGACACTTATAGGTGTCTACAGAAGCCCTCACTTTGGCTAAGTGTAGAGAGAAGCTTGTTCACATATGGCGAAAGTCAAAGTATTCGATTTGGGACAGAGGATGGCTTAAGACATTCAGGGATCTCAAGTTATCCTTTTCGCCGATACCTGCAAAAAAACGATTAGTTTTACCTACTACTGTGTCACACGCGATTGTATTCCCTCCGAAGCGCCTGGATCCTTGGGCGATATTGTAGATGTATGAATCTCCTTTGGTAAGCATAAACTTCTAGAGGTTTCCCTTTAGTAAGCATAAATGTCGGGGATGTGATTTGTTTGTGTGAATATCCTTCGGTAGGCATTAACCTCCGGATATCTCCCTTCGGCTAGCATAATCCTAGGGGTGCCAATGATGTTTGTGAATATACTTCAGTAAGCATTAACCTCCGGATGTCTCCCTTCACAAGCATAAGCCTAAGGGTGCCAATGATGTTTGCGAATATCCTTTGGTAAGCATTAACCTCCGGATGTCTCCCTTCTTCAAGCATAAGCCTAGGGGCGCTAATGATGTTTATAAATATCCTTCGGGAAGCATAAACTTATGGAGACTTCCCTTCTGCAAGCATAATATTCGGGGGTGAAATGGCGTAGGTGAATCACTTTTGGTAAGCATAAACCTCTAGAAAACTCCCGTCTGCAAGCATAAGCCACTAGGAAAAAAAATGCTTGTGTGTTGTTCTTAATGTCGTATAAACGAGATTCTAAGACTTTGAATGTGTTTGTTTGAGGGTGTTTTGGTAATTTTTTGTGCACGAGGGTAGTTTCGCAAGTTCACAAATGTTTCAAAAGTCCGTTTTGAATTCCTGCGAAGCCAAAGTAGCCGTTGGATAGCTTAAACGACACTCGAATCATTGCAAGAACAAGTTCAGGCGGAGATGACGTGGCAGTCTTGTCAGGCTGCACCTTATTTACGTTAGCCAGAACCGCATATACGGTGGCGGTGATCATATATACGGTTATACAGACCGTATATACGGTCCCCTTAGCCTTATGTTCGTGATATTTTAACCTCGTTGTCGTTTTGTCGGGGTATTGCTGCTTCACTAGCGAGTTGCCAAGTCTTCTTGGAGCTTCTCTCTCCTTTCAAGCTTGCTCAAATCTTCACCTAAGCTCAAATTCCATGGTCCTGACAAGCTATCAAACAAGGGTTGTTGGATTTCTGAAATTGAGGCTATCAAATGAAAATTTATAAAACCATGACTACTAACTATGCTAGTATAGTGAGTAAGTAATGGATCGAACCACAAGGAAGGAACAAATAAGTGCTCAAGTTTAATAAATCTAATTTGGGGAGAAAGCAAACTTGAACTTTGAATTTTGAAAGCTATGCTACAATTGAACGAGAAACAAGGACTTTGAAACAATAATTTGAAAAACACTTAGGAGTTACTAGTTATGCCCATCTATATAAAATGATTTTGTGCCAATCAAAGTATTATCTCAATCCAATAATGGGGATAATTGTAATCTTAGTATAGCAATGTGGTTGTAATCATTTTCGAAGTCATCCAACACTCCCAAATCATGCTTAAACCCAAGCCCTCTCAAGCCCTCATAAGAATTGAATAAAAATGCATTAAACCAACACCCTAATCAACCCTTCCAATGCCTTGCAAAGGTTGATCAACGCAACTCTCACTCCTAAAACCTTGGGTGGCCAAATTCAAAGCAAAGTAAGGTAGAGAAACCACAATTTTTGACAACAATGATGATTGGAATGAATATTATATATCATGTTGACACTAATGGATTATAGATGGGTTTACTAGCACTCCTAAGCTAAAAATCTATTCACTAATCATGTTTGAAAGCAAGAAAACATCAAAAGCAATAGAAGAAAACAAGGAAATAGCCATGAAAAAAAATAATTTAAAGCTACAAATGGGTATTCAAGAACTCACTCTAAACTAAACCAAATTGAACAAAACTACTAGCAAAATGATCACAAACAAAGAGACAAACTAATTATCAACAAAAGAAGTGGAAATCAAAAGCAACAAACATACCCACAAATACCTAGAAATTTGAAATTTAGCAAAAACATGAAGTAAACTATATTAAAACTGAAAATAAATGCTAGAATCGAAATTATCTTGAAAAATTAGATGGAAAGCATATAAAGTTTGCTACAAATGGTTGAGAAATGAGTAAACTAGAGCAAAATCTACCAAGAACTTGAAGCTTTCTCTCCCCTAACTATCCAAGTAACCTTTATCCAATTTTTTATAATCATGATTACTCTTCCAGAATATTTCGGATACTTCCCTTATTTTCTGAATTTATCTAGGAATAGATTTTTTTCGAAAATCATTTCGCAATATTGTAAAAATCATAGAAAATCAAAGAAAAATCAAAAAAATAATTTAAAAATATAGGAAAAATTAGCAAAATGAGAGGAATAAGTTGAAAAAGAACAATTGTTGAAAAGACCTTTAGAAATAGTTCTAAAAAAATCACTTTTACTAAGAAAAATGCCCTCAAAATAGAAAATAATAAAAATAAATATTTTCCGCTTATTATTGAGCTCTACGCAAACGATTTCAAATTCAACTTTACCTCAACTTGTGCAAATGGATGTGGTTAATGGATTTTGCCGCAACTTCAAAAATCAAATCTATTTTACTAAATCGTACTATTCCTCATTGGCTATTCAATTTGGGGAGACACTGATAGGTGTCTACAGAAGCCCCCACTTTGGCTAAGTGTAGTGAGAAGCTTGTTCACGTACGGCGAAAGTCAAAGTATTCGATTTGGGACGGAGGATGGCTTAACACATTCAGCGATCTCAAGTTATCCTTTTCGCTGATACCTGCAAAAAAACGGTTAGTTTTACCTACTACTGTGTCAGATGCGGTTGTATTCCCTTCGAAGCGCCTGGATCCTTGGGCGATGTTGTAGATGTATGAATCTCCTTCGGTAAGCATAAACTTCCAGAGGTTTCCCTTTAGTAATCATAAATGTCGGGGATGTGATTAGTGTGTGTGAATGTCCTTCGGTAGGCATTAACCTCCGGATATCTCCCTTCGGCAAGCATAAGCCTAGGGGTGCCAATGATGTTTTTGAATATACTTCAGTAAGAATTAACCTTCGGATGTCTCCCTTCGGCAAGCATAAGCCTAAGGGCGCCAATTATGTTTGCTAATATCCTTTGGTAAGCATTAACCTCCGGATGTCTCCCTTCGTCAAGCATAAGGCTAGGGGCGCCAATGATGTTTATAAATATCCTTCAGGAAGCATAAACTTATGGAGACTTCCCTTCAGCAAGCATAATATTCGGGGATGAAATGGCGTATGCGAATCTCTTTTGGTAAGCATAAACCTCTATAAAACTCTCGTCTGCAAGCATAAGCCACTTGGAAAAGAAATGGTTGTGTGTTGTTCTTAATGTCGTTTAAACGAGATTGTAAGACTTGGAATGTGTTTGTTTGAGGGTGTTTTGGTAATTTTTTGTGCAGGAGGGTAGTTTGGCTAGTTCACAAATGTTTCAAAAGTCTGTTTTGAATTCTTGCGAAGCCAAAATAGCAGTTGAATAGCTTAAACGACACTCGAATCATTGCAAGAACAAGTTCAGGCTGAGATAACGTGGCAGTCCTGTCAGCCTGCACCTTATTTACATTAGCCAGAACCATATATACGGTGGCTGTGATCGTATATACGGTTATACAGACCGTATATACGGTCTCCTTAGCCCTATGTTAATGATATTTCAACCTCGTTGTCGTTTAGTCGGAATATTGTTGCTTCACTTGCGAGTTGCCAAGTCTTCTTGGAGCTTCTCTCTCCTTCCAAGCTTGCTCAAATCTCCTCCTAAGCTCAAATTCCTTGGTCCTGATGAGCTATCAAACAAGGGTTGTTGGATTTCTGAAATTGAGGCTATCAAATGAAAATTTATAAAACCATGACTACTAACTATACTAGTATAGTGAGTAAGTAATGGATCGAACCACAAGGAAGGAACAAATTAGTGCTCAAGCTTAATAAATCTAATTTGGGGAGAAAGCAAACTTGAACTTTGAATTTTGAMAGCTATGCTAAAATTGAACRAGAWACAAGGACTTTGAAACAATAATGAAAAACACTTAGGAGTTACTAGTTATGCCCATCTATATAAAAGGAATTTGTGCCAATCAAAGTATTATCTCAATCCAATAATGGGGATAATTGTTCTTAGTTTAGCAATGTGGTTGTAATCATTTCCCAAGTCATCCAACACTCCCAAATCATGCTTAAACCCAAGTCCCCTCAAGCCCTCATAAGAATTGAATTAAAATGCATTAAACCAACACCCTAATCTACCCGTCCAATCCCTTGCAAAGGTTGATCAACGCAACTCTCACTCCTGAAACCTTGGGTGGCTAAATCCAAAGCAAACTAAGGTAGCGAAACCATAATTTTTGACAGCAATGATGATCGGAATGAGTATTATATATCATGTTGACACTAATGGATTATAGATGGGCTTCCTAGCACTCCTAAGCTAAAAAGATATTCACTAATCATGTTTGAAAGCAAGAAAACATCAAAAGCAATAGAAGAAAACAAGGAAATAGCCATGAAAAAAAATAATTGAAAGCTACAAATGGGTATTCAGGAACTCACTCTAAACTAAACCAAATTGAACAAAACTACTAGCACAATGATCATAAACAAAGAGAGAAACTAATTATCAACAAAAGAAGTTGAAATCAAAAGCAACAAACATACCCACAAATACCTAGAAATTCGAAATTTAGCAAAAACATGAAGTAAACTATATTAAAACTGAAAATAAATGCTAGAATCGAAATTATCTTTACAAATTAGATGGAAAGCATATAAAGTTTGCTACAAATGGTTGAGAAATGAGTAAACTAGAGCAAAATCTACCAAGAACTTGAAGCTTTCTCTCTCCTAACTATCCAAGTAACCTTTATCCAATTTTGGATAATCATGATTACTCTTCTAGAATATTTCGGATACTTCCCGTATTTTTTGAATTTATCTACGAATATATTTTTTCCGAAAAACTTTTCGCAATATTGTAAAAATCATAGAAAATAAAAAAAAATTGGAAAAATTATTTAAAAATATAAGAAAAATCAGCAAAATGAGAGGAATAAGTTGAAAAAGAACAATTGTAGAAAAGACCTTTAGATATAGTTCTAAAAAAAATCACTTTTACTAAGAAAAATGCCCTCAAAATAGAATATAATAAAAATAAATATTTTCCGCTGTTATTGAGCTCTATGCATACGATTTCAAATTCAACTTTACCTCAACTTGTGCATATGGATGTGGTTAATGGATTTTGCCGCAACTTCAAAAATCAAATCTATTTCGTTATATCGTACTTTTTCCCATTGGCTATCAATTTGGGGAGACACTTATAGGTGTCTATAGAAGCCCCCACTTTGTCTAAGTGTAGAGAGAAGCTTGTTCACGTATGGCGAAAGTCAATGTATTCGATTTGGGACGGAGGATGGGTTAAGACATTCAGCGATCTCAAGTTATCCTTTTCGCCGATACCTGCAAAAAAACGGTTAGTTTTACCTACTACTGTGTCACATGCGGTTGTATTCCCTCCAAAGCGCCTGGATCCTTGAGTGAAATTGTAGATGTATGAATCTCCTTCGGTAAGCATAAACTTCCAGAGGTTTCCCTTTAGTAAGCATAAATGTCTGGGATGTGATTAGTGTGTGTGAATGTCCTTCGGTAGGCATTAATCTCCCTTTGGCAAGCATAAGCCTAGGGGTGCCAATTATGTTTGTGAATATACTTCAGTAAGCATTAACCTCCGGATGTCTCCCTTCGGCAAGCATAAGCCTAAGGGCGCCAATAATGTTTGCGAATATCCTTTGGTAAGCATTAACCTCCGGATGTCTCCCTTCGTCAAGCATAAGCCTAGGGGTGCCAATGATGTTTATATATATGCTTCGGGAAGCATAAAAATCTGGAGACTTCCCTTCAGCAAGCATAATATTCGGGGATGAAATGACGTAGGTGAATCTCTTTTGGTAAGCATAAACCTCTAGAAAAATCCTGTCTGCAAGCATAAGCCACTGGGAAAAGAAATGGTTGTGTGTTGTTCTTGATGTCGTAAAAACGAGATTGTAAGACTTGGAATGCATTTATTTGAGGGTGTTTTGGTAATTTTTTGTGCAGGAGGGTAGTTTGGCAAGTTCACAAATGTTTCAAAAGTCCATTTTGAAATCCTGCGAAGCCAAAGTAGCCATTGGATAGCTTAAACGACGCTCGAATCATCGCAAGAACAAGTTCCGGCTGAGATGATGTGGCAGTCCTGTCAACCTGTACCTTATTTACATTAGCCAGAACCGTATATACGGTGGTTGTGATAGTATATACGGTTATATTGACTGTATATACGGTCTCCTTAGCCTTATGTTTGTGAAATTTTAACCTCATTGTCGTTTTGTCGGGGTATTGCTGCTTCACTTGCGAGTTGCCAAGTCTTCTTGGAGCTTCTCTCTCCTTGCAAGCTTGCTCAAATCTCCTCCTAAGCTCAAATTCCTTGGTCCTGACGAGCTATCAAACAAGGGATGTTGTATTTCTGAAATTGAAGCTAACAAATGAAAATTAATAAAACCATGACTACTAACTATACTAGTATAGTGAGTAAGTAATGGATCGAACCACAAGGAAGGAACAAATTAGTGCTCAAGCTTAATAAATCTAATTTGGGGAGAAAGCAAACTTGAACTTTGAATTTTGAAAGCTATGCTAAAATTGAACGAGAAACAAGGACTTTGAAACAATAATGAAAAACACTTAGGAGTTAGTAGTTATTCCCATCTATATAAAAGGAATTTGTGCCAATCAAAGTATTATCTCAATCCAATAATGGGGATAATTGTAATCTTAGTTTAGCAATGTGGTTGTAATCATTTCCCAAGTCATCCAACACTCCCAAATTATTCTTAAACCCAAGTCCCCTCAAGCCTTGATAAGAATTGAATAAAAATGCATTAAACCAACACCCTAATCAACCCTTCCAATCCCTTGCAAAGGTTGATCAAGGCAACTCTCACTCCCAAAACCTTGGGTGGCCAAATCCCAAGCAAAGTAAGGTAGAGAAACCACAATTTTTGACAACAATGATGATTGGAATGAGTATTATATATCATGTTGACACTAATGGATTATAGATGGGTTTCCTAGCACTCCTAAGCTAAAAATGTATTCACTAATCATGTTTGAAATCAAGAAAACATCAAAAGCAATAGAAGAAAACAAGGAAATAGCCATGAAAAAAAATAAATTGAAAGCTACAAATGGGCATTCAAGAACTCACTCTAAACTAAACCAAATTGAACAACACTACTAGCAAAATGATCACAAACAAAGAGAGAAACTCATTATCAACAAAAGAACTTGAAATCAAAAGCAACAAACATATCCACAAATACCTAGAAATTAGAAATTTAGAAAAAACATGAAGTAAACTATATTAAAACTGAAAATAAATGCTAGAATCAAAATTATCTTGAAAAATTAGATGGAAAGCATATAAAGCTTGATACAAATGGTTGAAAAATAAGTAAATTAGAGCAAAATCTACCAAGAACTTGAAGCTTTCTCTCTCATAACTATCAAAGAATCCTATATCCAATTTTGGTTAATCATGATTACTCTTTTAGAATATTTCGGATACTTCCCGTATTTTCTGAATTTATCTACGAATAGATTTTCTTTCGAAAATCATTTCGCAATATTGTTAAAATCATAGAAAATCAAAGAAAAATCAGAAAAATTGTTTAAAAATATTGGAAAAATCAGCAAAATGAGAGGAATAAGTTGAAAAAGAACAATTGTAGAAAAGACCTTTAGAAATAGTTCTAAAAATTCACTTTTACTAAGAAAAATGCCCTCAAAATAGAGAATAATAAAAATAAATATTTTCCGCTTATTATTGAGGTCTAGGCATACGGTTTCAAATTCAACTTCACTTCAACTTGTGCATATGGATGTGGTTAATGGATTTTGGAGCAACTTCAAAAATCAAATCTATTTCGATATATCGTACTTTTCCTCATTGGCTATTTAATTTGGGGAGACACTTATGGGTGTCTACAGAAGCCCCCACTTTGGCTAAGTGTAGAGAGAACCTTGTTCACGTATGGCGAAAGTCAAATTATTCGATTTGGGACGGAGGATGGTTTCAGACGTTCAGCGATCTCAAGTTATCCTTTTTCGTCGATACTTGAAAAAAAATTGTTAGTTTTACCTACTACTGTGTCACATGCGGTTGTATTCCCTCCGAAGCGCCTAGATCCTTGGGCGATGTTGTAGATGTATGAATCCCCTTTGGTAAGCATAAACTTCCAGAGGTTTCCCTTTAGTAAGCATAAATGTCAGGGATGTGATTAGTGTGTGTGAATGTCCTTCGGTAGGCATTAACCTCCGGATATCTCCCTTCGGGAAGCATAAGCCTAGGGGTGCCAATGATGTTTGTGAATATACTTCAGTAAGTATTAACCTCCGGATTTCTCCCTTTGGCAAGCATAAGCCTAAGGGCGCCAATGATGTCTGCGAATATCCTTCGGTAAGCATTAACCTCCGTATGTCTCCCTTCGTCAAGCATAAGCCTAGGGGCGCCAATGATGTTTATAAATATCCTTCGGGAAGCATAAACTTCTGGAGACTTCCCTTCAGCAAGCATAATCTTCGGGGATGAAATGACGTAGGTGAATCTCTTTTGGAAAGCATAAACCTCTAGAAAACTCCCGTCTGCAAGCATAAGCCACTGGGAAAAGAAATGGTTGTGTGTTGTTCTTGATGTCGTATAAACGAGATTGTAAGACTTGGAATGTATTTGTTTGAGGGTTTTTTGGTAATTTTTTGTGCGGGAGGGTAGTTTCGCAAGTTCACAAATGTTTCAAAAGTCCGTTTTAAATTCCTGTGAAGCCAAAGTAGCTGTTGGATACCTTAAACGACGCTCGAATCATTGCAAGAACAAGTTCAGGCTGAGATGATGTGGCAGTCTTGTCAGGTTGCACCTTATTTACGTGATCGTATATACGGTTATACAGACCGTATATACGGTCTCCTTAGCCTTTTGTTCGTGATATTTTAACCGCGTTATTGTTTTGTCGGGGTATTGCTGCTTCACTTGTGAGTTGCCAAGTCTTCTTGGAGCTTCTCTCTCCTTCCAAGCTTGCTCATTTCTCCGCCTAAGCTCAAATTCCTTGATCATGATGAGCTATCAAACAAGGGTTGTTGGATTTCTGAAATTGAGTCTATCAAATGAAAATTTATAAAACCATGACTACTAACTATACTTGTATTGTGAGTAAGTAATGGATCGAACCAGAAGGAAGGAACACATTAGTGCTCAAGCTTAATAAATCTAATTTGGGGAGAAAGCAAACTTGAACTTTGAATTTTGAAAGCTATGATAAAATTGATCGAGAAACAAGGACTTTGAAACACCAATGAAAAACACTTAGGAGTTACTAGTTATGCCCATCTATATAAAAGGAATTTGTGCCAATCAAAGTATTATCTCAATCCAATAATGGGGAAAATTGTAATCTTAGTTTAGCAATGTGGATGGAATCATTTCCCAAGTCATCCAACACTCCCAAATCTTGCTTAAACCCAAGTCCCCTCAAGCCCTCATAAGAATTAAATAAAAATGCATTAAACCAACACCCTAATCAACCCATCCAATCCCTTACAAAGGTTGATCAACGCAACTCTCACTCCTGAAACCTTGGGTGGCCAAATCCAAAGCAAAGTAAGGTAGAGAAACCACAATTTTTGACAAAAATGATGATTGGGATGAGTATTTTATATCATGTTGACACTAATGGATTATAGATGGGCTTCCTAGCACTCCTAAGCTAAAAATTTCCTAGCACTCCTAAGCTAAAAATCTATTCACTAATCATGTTTGAAAGCAAGAAAACATCAAAAGCAATAGAAGAAAACAAGGAAATAGCCATGAAAACAAGTAATTGAAAGATAAATGGGTATTCAAAAACTCACTCTAAACTAAACCAAATTGAATAAAACTACTAGCAAAATGATCACAAACAAAGAGAGAAACTAATTATCAACAAAAGAACTTGAAATCAAAAGCAACAAACATACCCACAAATACATAGAAATTCGGAATTTGCAAAAACATGAAGTAAACTATATTAAAACTGAAAATAAATGCTAGAATCGAAATCATCTTAAAAAATTAGATGGAAAGCATATAAAGTTTTTTACAAATGGTTGAGAAATGAGTAAACTAGAGCAAAATCTACCAAGAACTTGAAGCTTTCTCTCTCCTAACTATGGAAGAATGAAGAAGATGAAGTTAAAGAAAACTTCTGAAAAATTGCAATTTAAAATTTTATTCTAATAAACACTACTTACTTATTTGTGTCTCTCTCCTAAAACTATATTTGCATGGCTCAATTGCAATCTCAAAAAAATTACAAGTATGCCATTACTAATTCCAACATGTGTCAAATACTCCTCCAAAGTCAAGTCTAACGTTGGTCAAACGTTGAAAAGTCAACAAAATTGTTGCTAACAGCTAGACACAAGCCGTGCACGGGCCGCACCTTGATGCGCGGGCCACACCCTGATGCGTGGGCCGTCTCAAAATGCGTGCACGCTAAGAAAAGTTTCTGGAAATGAAGGGGAGGAGCTGCAGGCGCGGGCCAGGCTCGGGCCACCCCCACACGCGCGGGCCGCACGTTGAAATGCGCACCCACTGAAAAACCATTCTGGAAATCTTCGAGGAAATCTATAAGCGCGGGACGTGCAAGCGCGGGCCACCTCTGTTTTGCTCTAGCTGAAGTACTCAACTTCGAACGTCCATAACTTCTTGCTCGGTGATCATATTGCAACTTATAATATACCGTTAGAAAGCTCTCGGAGTCTACTTTCCAATGCAAAAAGTTTAGCCTACAAATTCAAAGTCTGCAAAAAGATATGGTTCGAGGAAGTTGTTAGAGTAAGAGTTCAAGTGCCTAAAAGCTCAACTTAAGCAAACACAACCATGACAACAAGTATGAAGGCCCAAGACTAGCATGCGCGCATGTAGGAAACTTGCAATCATTCACAAGACTTGCAATTGAGTGTACAAGAATAGAAAAGAAGAGACAACTAGTGAAAAACCTATAAAAACCACTAAAAACCCACAAAGCTTTACAAAACTATACAAAGTGGAAAACTATAAAAAATGTTAGTGAAATGATATAGAAAACACACATATTGGCCAAAATAAGGAAGAAATAAGTGCCTAAATGTGACCATTTTTGAGACTTATCAGCTCTCCCCAACTAGGACCTTTGTGCGTCCTCGAGCAAAGTAAAGCAAAGAAAAAGAAAAGAAGGAAGAAAACTATACACTAACTCACTTCCGTAGGAATCACAGTCACTTTTAACAACTAGTGACAAGCCCTTTAAACCCTCAATTCCCTAAGAAGGACGAGGAAGGTCTCATGAGGGTTTCCAAAGAGAAGACCCATAACTCTATAAATAAGAAGAAATCAAGGTAAAGGTTTTCAGAAACACAAGGAACACAAATGGAAAAACGAAAAGAAAAAGAAAAAGAAAATTGAAGAAAGAAAAATAAATATGTGCCTTGGATTGGATTTTTTGGACTTTTGGGGATGCTAATAAGGAGAATAGATGTCCCCCCAACTAGAAATCAAACAAGACTCAAATAGATATCACAAATTGTGTGCAACTTTCAAAGCTTTCAATAAATCAAGTCATTCCACTCTCTTCCTCTCTCCAAAGCGACCCTCCTTGGCTTCAAGTAAACCAAACTTGGTGACAACACATAGCTCAAAAAAAGATCTTAAAGAATAACATAGAGAGATTTTAAGAGTGAGGTTTAAGCACCTTGCACTAGTCAACCAAAATGATGATTTGTGACTCCCTCCACCTTTTGTGACACAACTCCCAAGGTCAAAGGTCTTTCCGGGTTGTAATGTATGGGATAAAGGTTGGGTGAGGATAAAAATATTTGGCTTCTGGTGGTATACCTACACAAGTGAAGTCTACAAATATCAAACCAATCTTTGGGGATTGAGGAGCCTCAATTCACAACACTCACACACTTAGGAGACAAGTTTATAGCACACTTGCTTTCTCCCATACAATTCACTACACTTGAATTATTTTCCCTTTTATGCATAATTTTGGATTTTTTTTTGTTTTTTGTTTTTTGCATGCACTTGGGAATAGACTATCCAATACTATTGCATTTCACTTACACATTTTACAACACTTTGAGGCTTTATACMCVTAGCCTATACAAACTCAAAAACCACACTTCACTTGTTTTCAAAGGTCAAAACATGTGAGAATTTGGCTAAGTGGTACGTAATGTGGCTAACAAGGATAGGAAAGCTCAAAGGGGTGCCAAAGGTAAACAAAAACCCAAAAGTTATTCCCAAATACGTATCTGGAAAAAGAAATAAAAAGGTAAATGAAAAAGGGAAAAATAATTTGAACCCAAAACCCGAAATGAWTGCCTTATCACTCCTCAAGTAGCTCGGTCTAGATCCTGAAAAGTCTCAAACAAATAGTCAAGGAAGGGTTCTAGTGCAAACACTCAATTTTTGTGGAATTTGACTTGTATGTGCCTACTTGGCTCTAAAAGAATTCACACAACTCACAAGGTTTCAATGTAAACACAAAAATCACCAAGGATGGCTTCCTATCATTGACCAAGCTACCTAGCCTGGCTAGAAAGCTCACCACCTTGAMAGTATCTCATGGMTTGCTTGTAAAGCGTGCCAATCAAAAGAATTCCTAGGAAGAGAGTATCATGACATGGATTTTGAAAATAATAGTGATTTTGAAAAATTACACCTTGCTAGACTCTTGGTTGGGAAGAAAATGAGTTTCTTAAAACTCAAATCCCATCCAATATTCAAATCAATTACACAAAATATAATTTACCACTTTGTCTTGTTAAACAAAACAGAAAGAAAATAAAAGGAAAGAAAAGAAAGGAAAGGAAAAGAAAATCCTTTTGGCCTTTTTTTTTCATTATTCTATTTTTTTCGTGAATTTTCCAAGTTTTTACCTAAAAACTCAAAAGAAAACAACACATATGTACATGCACAACAATAAATAGGAAAATCCTTAGAAAATAAGG
>SNQN01012544.1:0-15668 GCA_008642245.1 Bassia scoparia
ATATTTTGAGAGAGTCTTTTTGAAGTGGCATTCTCTAAGTTGGTTCAAGACATGATTTGAAAGTGGCTTGTCTATGCTGGTTCACATTTATTGAGCATGATTGTCGTAGCTGATTGTGATAGCTTGTCTAGGTCTGATTCTAGACATGATTTGAAAGTGACTCTGTCTAGGTCTATTTAGACAGTTGATGTAATGCCAGCGCTTTAGACAGTGATGACTTTGAAGGTGAGAAAGAGTCCATCTTAGATCATGATTTAGACTGATTCTGAAAGTGTTCTTGTCTAGGTCTGATTCTGACAATGAATGTTGGGAGTGCTTGTTCTAGGTCTTTCTAGACATGCTTGAAGTGTCTGTTAGTCTGATTTCTGACATGTTTGAAAAGTGTCTTTGATTTGAAAGAGTCCAGTCTAGGTCTAAGTTCTAGATATAAAGGACCGATACTAGAGTCTCATTTGTTATCCTGAGTACCAAGTAATTGAAGAGTGTCATTGAAGATGTGACTGAGAAAGGTGACATTGGACGTGACTGTGTCTTGACTTAACATTGACGAGCAGTGATTTGATTGGAAGAGACAGGTCCAAAAGTTGTTTTTTTCAGGATTTCCATTGATAACAATAGACTTGAACACGTAATAGGGCCTGAGAAGACAAGAGACCCCCACTGAATTAAGGAGCTGAATGACAATGATCCCCCAAGCGAGACTTTGAGACACTTTGGTTTACGGCTCAGAGTCAACATAGAGAAGGTAGATAGATTGTGTGGATGGAGTTCCCCAACAAGATGTTACTGACCCAAGGTCGTGGCTTTACTTCTTTGGGATTGACGTCAATGATCCTTTGAGGGTGACCAGAATTTGAGGGCTATGGTTCGGAGAAATAAAAGGGGTCTAAATTGTGACTATGGGTCAAGATGTGTGCTAGACGCGAGGTGGCTAATGGATATTGGTATAATGAGTCTATGTGAGGTTCTAAACTGGCACTGCCTATATCGATATATAGCAGTCACGCACCAAAGAGCTCAAGTGATTAATGTTAATGCGGTCGCCTCGGAGAAAGAGGCTTCCTACGTATCCTCGGAATCAGACACACGTAGTTCTGATGATGATTTGGACATGCCTCGTGTGATGAGGTTTTTGTGTTGTAATGTGAGGCTGTGGTTGCAGGGTTGAAAAGGCTTGATGTTTTATGAGTTGACCCAGCGCGCAGTGTGCTTTTTAGACCTTTGTTTTTTGTTTAATTGGGCTTGAACTTTGGATTTGGATTTTGATTTGTATTTGTGATGACTGGCATTCGACTTTTGATTTTTTGCTTTTTCTTTTTGGCCCTTTTAACTTTTTTTCTTTTCTTTCTTTTGCACTGTCTTTTCCTACAACCGTTTGTCCAAAAGGTTTGTAGATGTGGGTGACGAAAGAAAGATAGGCTAATTGATAGTGTTTGTGGCTCAAAAGTTGCAAGGGTTTTTGATGGTGACAAGGGAATGGAACGGGAGGAGTCATTTTGTGGACTGTGAAAAGAGCCTCTCTGGGCATTGTTCAAATTAATACATTGAATCAGCATTAGATTAAACCAATTGTGGCCCATGAGTGTTGAGACTTGCATAGAAGTAGAAAAATAATATTGACCAAATGAATCATTTATTTATGAAAGAAAACTTAAACATACTGCTTTTTTTTTCAAAGACACAATAGACTCAATAGTTAAATTGAAACGATTATATGCTAGGACTAGGATCGATGACTAATCTAAAGGAAGGCCGCATGGATCATAACCCATGCCTTGGGGTGACTCATGTTTAGCAAGTGGGTTGGTTTTGGATGTTACTTTCCTTCGCGCTGGAGGGAAACTGGGAGGCGACCACTTTCAACCATGTCTTAATCTTGTGCTTCAAACGATGCAATTCTCTAGTGTGTGACCTTCCTTGGGTGGAACTTACAATAGGCATTGGGATTCCAATTCCTAGATTCTTATCATCTGAAGGGTCTGGGTGGTTCCCAATAGGAGCAAGTGCGCCTTTTGCAGTTAGTCTATCAAAAGGCCTGCTCATAGTCATACCATTGGAAGAAATGTCTTGGTGGTCCTCGGGCCTGTTGTTGAAAGGCCAGGATGTTCAGAAAGAGTTGTCATTGTAATGTGGCTGATTTGATCAAGTGTTGGAAGGAGGACCGACCTTGTCTTTGTTAAAGCCCCCACCGTTACCCTTTAGACTTCTGGCTTGAACCATCTTCTCAACTAGGAGGCACCTTGTACGAGCGTAAATGAAGTCAATGGGTTGAAAACTTGAGTGGCTGCTCGATACTTGGGGAGGTTCTTAGATGCCATGAGCGAACTTGATATCTCTCCTCGTCGTCGATTGCGTCATTTGAGCGGCCTTCTCCTCCACCTATTAGGAAAGTAGAGAAATTGTCTTCTTCACTTGCTGGTGGCGTCTAGTTACGGAGACCGACAGGAAGCTGGATCTGTACCTGTATGCTTAGGATATCGTGTTTGATTATCCCAATCATCGAGCTTGGCTTGATCAGGTCTTGAACCACTGGATGGATGGGTGTCCAAAGTAATAGGGAACACGAAGTGAATAGTGTTTTAGCTCATTCCTTAAGGACCATTGAGATGTGAAAGTGCGGAGATGTCCTCTGGGTCTTCAGTTCCCTTGAACCTTGGCAAATTCGTGATGACAAACTTCTCTTGGAAGCTGGCCTTAATCTCATATCAGCAACAGAGGCCCTTGAACTGAATTTTCGGACATTCTCTTGACCATCTCTTTAGTTGCTCTAGACCTTTTTTCCGTCTCAGTCTTCGGAGGAGGGAGTGGTGTCTCGATGTATCATTCCTCCTCCATCGACTCGAGAGGTTTTCCCTGGTCCTCTTTTCTTTCAGCTCCCAATGCTCTTTTTTGGGCATCAAGGCGGATATCACAGACGTCAAGCTTTTCTAGAATAGCGTTAAGCTGTTGTTCGATGGGTTTCCTGGAAGTGTCTTGTTGATCAGGAGCGCGTCGGTTTGGCTTCTTGTTACTCTTCTAGGCCCGAGACGAGTTCTAGTCTTTGCTATCTTGCTGAAAAAGAATTACCACTTAGAACCCAGACAAAAGATTTGGTCTACTGAAAACTCTTAGAACAAACTAACTCAGTTTGAGGTTCTGGACTTAAGGAACTGAACTCGAAGTAGACTTGAATGGGCTAGACCTAAATCTTGATTTAAGGTGCTAGACTCGCGAAAGATTCAAACCTAAGATGGTGCTATTTCAGAATTAAAGGACCTCTTAGACCTGCAGCCACTTGAAATTGAATGGGCTAGACTCGAATCAAAGTTGCTAGGTTGAGTCTAATTCGAACCTAGTTCATTTTAAGGTTCTTAGATTAACCTAATTCAGATTCAGGCTTTGGGGTTGAAATTGAGATTGAACCTAATTCAGATTTAAGTGTTCTTGAATTGAAATTATTTTTGAAATTGAAACTAATTTAGTTTTAAGGTTCAAAAGGTCGAATCCTAAGTCAGATTTAAGACTTCTGGACTGGAACGACCTTGTTCGATTCTAGGTTGAATGGAGTTTGAGTGATTTTGAAATGGCCTATGGATTGTCAAACTATCATGTCTTGAAACCATGGATTAAGGGACTGGGCTTAGTGGTGGCAAGAATTTGGATTGAATGAAGAGTTCACAAGTTAACAAGCACATTGATTGAAACACAAATCCAATTTATTCACTTAAGTCAGGATCTAAGTGAAACTTAGGTCGGCTTGGTTAAGTCTGATGTGTACCTGCCTAAAAGTAGAGGCTGGTCCAATTTCCCACCACAACATTGTGATGTATGGCCGAGATACCCTTATAATACACGCATTACGAGTAACACGTGCATACGCGGCAATTGGGGGGATAGGACTTATCTTAGCCATGTGAATCTATAACCACATACAACAAGGTAAAATCCCCCCTTAAGGTGATCTCGAGCATACACTGCCCATTATTGAGACCAAGGAGGCCCTAAGAATGACCTATTCAAGGGTCACAAGCAAAATTCAATTGTTATGATATGGGAACTACGAGACTTTCAGTCTATCCACTCACCAATGGTGATTATCCCCAGTGAAGTGCCAAACTGTAGGGCTTCGCCCGCCTTAGGGGGGGCGTGCCTAGCTTCAGTTCATGGTGTTAGCACTGGAATCCGCTGTGAATGCGCTGGGCTGATGTTTGTCGAATAAGAGGGTACGCCACCGTGCCTATACAGGTTCTATCAGGACGCCCGAAATTGGTGCAAATCAATGCCCACGGTCCAATCAAGTAACCAGTGTGGGTTCGGGAACTTACGAATCAGATCTGTACCCCATTCGCCCGCATGTTAGCGGCTACTACTCGGTCTCGTTGTAGTTCCAGTTAAATCATAACAACTTGATTCAAGAAATAACTTATTGATTGACTTCGAAGCGCACTAATTACTAGGTGGTGTTGCTATTATGTAGCAAACCAAGACTTCTACAATGGCAAGGCGACTTGATCTATTAGTCAATGTTAAATAAGGTGCTTAGAAAACCGGTGTGCCATTGTCTATCTGACTTTAATTGTGACAAACGACTTAAATTCCGTTCTTGTTAAACATATATATACAGTGTGATAGAAGATATATTACAAACAGACATGAAAAAAGGTTAGTAAGGCATAATTTAATATTGATGTGCGCCCTTCTTCACCTTGTCACTGAAACAATCAAATCCCATTAGAATAAGAATAAACTCAAGGGACGTCCTTCATTGAATTGTAATTGAGACAAGCAAACGCGTTAGTATGACATATAGTTAAAATGTATAAAATAATAAACAAGAAAAACCATGGAAACAATGAAAATATTATAAATCCACTATTTACATGAACGGATTAACGAGGTGCGGTTTCTACATTGCTTGTTAATTGAATTACAAACTCAAAATAATGGTTTAATCAAATTAAAAGTTACAAATGGAATTGAAAAGAGTGAAGGAAAGAGTTTTTGGTGAGTACATCTGCCAGATTTATACCCTTATTTCGCTTGTTGATTCGAATAGAATCGATGCTTTGAATTGAAACGAATGTGTTTTGATGTTTTGGAGAGTGTATCAGATGTGTTTGTGACTTGCTGAAGTTGTGAACTGTAATCGTATGTGCGTGTCTGAAGTGAAGGTATGAAGTCGTGTCCTGGACTGAGCAAGGCATGAGTGTTATTTATAGGCACGGGGAAAAAACGAGGCAAAGACACCCTGCGTATATACGGGCTGGGATGGATTCGCCGATGACGTATACGCTCATCCAGCAAGGCGCGAGTCTTAACCTCATCCAGGTTCCATTCCAAAGACTTTGGCAAGAAACGTATGGCATTTTAGCGTATATCGCAGCCTGATGGACGTTATATACGCTCTCTGATGATGCGTATATACTCATACACTGCGTATTTACGCTCAATGCTCGTATAATATTTTCCAAAAAACCTCGATATATTTTGAGATTTCCTCCGATTTTATTCGTTGATTTCCCTTGATCGACGCACCTACCACCCTTGCCTCCAAGCAAGGATTTCTAGAATGTTCTGAAGGTTCCTACGTATTTCCGGAGTATTTCTAATTATTCACGTATTTTCTGCGTATTTGCGTATTTAAACATTTGCAAAATTCATAGAAAATCATTAGAAAATCAGAAAAATAATTTAAAAATTTGGCGGATTAAGAAAAATGTGAGGACATGATGAAATCAAAAGTATGAGAATCGCAGTGTATCTTGTTTTGAAAACCTTTGAAAACCTTTGAGTTTATCGAGAAAACCAAGAAAATGTTTGCTTGTAAGTGAACCTTTGCTCAATAAAGTTCCGAGTACGACCTCACGTATTTCCAACTTTCGTGAGCTCAACAGCATCTTTTCGAGTCGAAACAATACGCGAGACGCGTTATGTTTCATTCACGGATATCATTTGGGGGAGACCAACATTTCAGGTGTCAGGTGTCTACAGTAACTATTCTCCCCTATCCACGAACATTTCTTCTATGTGGATTAGGGTCCTTTTGGTTGAACTTTGATGGTCTGTATGAACTATAATTTCTACTATATGATGACCTGTTTGACTAATCATCTTATTGCAGCATAACAGTTGAATGGTGGTCGATGCCACTGTATGGATGAGCACATTTAACAATTTGTGCACATCACTTGACTTGAGRGATTTTTAATGATGCCAAAAGGGGGAAATAGTGTCGAAGTTGAAGCCTAGAATCTGCTAGTTTAGATTGAGTCATTTTTTTTAGTTTACTTGTTAGGAACCAGTTAGATTAGCTAACTTGTTCATTGAGTCATTGAGTCTGCTGGTTGTGCTTAATTTCATTTGAGTACCAAATTGAGGCTTTTCTGTTTCTAACATGCTTGGTTGCAGGAACTTCGATTTAGTTTGTCATCATCAAAAAGGGGGAATTTGTTGGGTCCCTTAGGTTTTGAATGATGACAAACCAAAACAGGAAATAGAATACTTAATTGTGTATATAGTTGGTTTTGGGAACCAGCTGCTATAGGATACTTGTTTCCCCAGACAAGTTAATACTTATTGTGTATACATTGAAACTAACTTGTCTA
The DNA here is from genome assembly GCA_008642245.1 of Bassia scoparia. Classification (NCBI taxonomy): domain Eukaryota; kingdom Viridiplantae; phylum Streptophyta; class Magnoliopsida; order Caryophyllales; family Amaranthaceae; genus Bassia; species Bassia scoparia. The sequence goes on from SNQN01012544.1 coordinate 6,585, forward strand.
TTACAGGGAACAGCTGAATACACACAAAGCTCATATACTAGTACAAAACCAGTAAGAGCTGTTTCCTTGACTGTTATGCTGAAAAACAGTCATATACCCTATTGCACCTTAACCATGATACATGTGCAGTAATAGGAAAATTCTAAGACTTGAAGTGTGAAGCCTTTCGAAGACATTCGAAGAAAGAAGCTGTGCTTAAAGTTGAAGTATTCAAAAGAAGATTCAAAGTCTTGAAGATTACATGAAGAATATAAGAAGTACTCGTAAAAGTTTAAATCTAGGAATTCATGTAATATGCTATGTAGTGTGACTTAATTGTTATGGTTTAAGTGCTTATATGTGTTTTGAGTTATGGTATGAATTCTGGTAGAAGATTGGAACAAAATTCAGAACATACTCAATTAGGGAACCAGGCTGGGGAACTAGCTGTGTCCTTGAGTGGAATTATGGCTGCGGTTTTGGAAAAGAATTTTTCTAAAATATTTTGTAAAAGATATATTTTGAAAACAAGGTTTGCWGCTGGAAATATAGATGAGAATATGGTTGTTACCTTAAACCTAGGAGTATATATCTTGTTCGATTATTTCTTTAAAGATCAAAATCGAACAAGACAAATACTTTCCATAAATCTCATCTTGCCTTGCTCGGCAAGTAGAGATTTAAGGAAACTAGGGTTAAGGTTAACAAACATATATATACTCATCTATACTTCTAAATCCACACATCTCTCTCCACGGATTAAAAAGAGTTTTACTTTGAGAGAAAAACACAAAGCACAAGAACTTTACTTTGAGTCATACACAAGAGCATTTAGTCGAGCTTTATTATTTCTCTTATTAGCTTGTTAGAAGTAAAAACAAAAGAGAGAAAAAAGGTTGTTATTTAAAGGCATTAAAGAGGGGTTATAGGCCTGGTGAGTGTTTGTGAGTTCAAACACAAATTGGACTTACGAGTGTGAGTCGAGTGCACATTTAGAGTTGAGTGTGGTGTGTGCTGGTTCGGGAGTGAGGAAACAACAGAGTGAGTGTGTTCTTTGTTTTTCAGAGTAGATTAATAAAAGAACATAGGGTAGGAGGACGTACCAGAGTTGGGTGAACCTCGTTAAATCTTGTGTGTTCTTTATTGCTTTATTTATATTCCGCTGTCTACAGGAACCAGCCCAACTGGTTCTCATACTAAGTCCGAAAAGAAAGAAAAATTGGTATTAGATAGTTATACTCAATTCCCCCCCCTCTTGAGTATCATATAACCTTCACATACAATGTGTACGGTATGTGTGAGCAAGTAATGTCGAGCTTTTGCGATGCCACACTAAAGCCAAGCATAGTTTCTCTAGGGCAGAGTATCGTTCCTCATATGGAAGGTAGTTCTGCTGAGGTAGTAGATAGCATTTCCTTGCGTCGATTACTTGAGCAAGCATTACTCCAGCGGCAGTGCTTGTTGCTGTAAGATAGAGTCGTAACAGATGCCAGGGTGAGCAGGAGCTACAAGGAGGATTGCTGAGGTATTCCTTGATCCTAACGGAAAGCTTGTTGGCAGCTATCATCCCATTTCTTGGGTGCACCTTTCTTAAGTTTCTTGAAGAAGGGTTCACAGACCATCGTGAGCTTGGATATGAACATGCTGATGTACTGGAGTCGACCCAAGAACCCTCGGATCTCCTTTTCATTTTGTGGTGGCCTAAGTGACATGATTGCTTTGATCTTTGTTGGATCGATCATGATGCCTCGAGCGCTGATGATAAAACCTAAGAGCTTGCCTAGAGTGACTCTGAATACGCACTTTTGCGGGTTGAGACGTATGTTGAATTGTCGGAGTCTCTGGAAGAACTTCCTTAGTGCAAGGGTATGTCCTTCGTGGTCCTTTGACGTGACGATCATATCGTCGACATAAACCTTTGCTTCGTTGTGTATCATGTATGTCATGAAGTAGAGCGRTGGCAGCTCGTTGATATGTGGCACCTGCATTTTTGAGACCAAAAGGCATCACAGTATAGCAATATAGCCCCCACGGAGTGGTGAAGGTTGTCTTTTCCATGTCTTCTTCGACTGTTTTGACTTGATTATACCCCGCATACCCATCCATGAATGAGAGCAAGGCATGATCTGYTGTGTTRTCTAYSAGAACGTCTATGTGTGGTAGAGGGAAGTCGTCTTTCGAACTTGCTTTGTTTAAGCATTGAAAATCTACACGCATTCTAACTCGTCCATCTTTCTTAGGTACTGGAACCACATTTGCTATCCATTGAGGGTAATTAACGACCTTAATGAAGCCTGCCTTGTATTGTTTGATGACTTCCTACCAAATATTAAGGGCAACATCCGATTTCATGTGACGGAGCTTTTGTTTGATTGGCTTAGCCCCCTCTATGAGCGGAATTCTGTGCTTTGCGATGTCTGGAGCAATCCCTTGCATGTCTTCATAGGACTAGCAAAAATATCCCGGAATTCTTTCAGTGTTGCAACGAATTCATCCCTTTCTTGCGGACTCACTGTCAGACCAATCTGTATCTCTTGCGGCATGTCGTTGTCGGAGATGTCAACCTTTTCTGTTTGCTCGATGAAGGAAGTTTTCTTTTCGTGCTCTTCCATTGCCTTTATTAACTCAWTATTGTTTTGTTTGTTTTCGAGTTGTGAATTAAAGAAATCATAAGAAGGAAAAGAGGAGTACGTAGAAAGGACCATGATATTAAACTTTGAAGAGAGTACAGATAAGTTTGTCTCTAAAGAGACTTGATTGACAAGGGAGAGGGGGATACTAGGCTCCTTGACAGACTCAGGAGGACACTCCCTAGGACTCTATCCTAGCTTCTACGACGTTAGACTCAAACTCAGTCTCATATTCAGAATCCTCGAGCATTGGTCCTTCGCCCATGGTGCACTTGATGACCTTGCCTCCTAGAGTAGTTATCTTCATGGTTTTGCGCTAACCATGAACCAAGCCTTTGACTGGTGCGATCAGAGTAGTGGGGTCGAATGCTTCCTTGGTCATTGCCGTGAGAACCTCTTGTTCAGCTGAAGGGGTGATTTGTTGGCCGGACAAGAGTCCAAAACCTTGTGCTTCGAGGCCATTTAGGGCAGATGCCTTGCTTGTGGGGACAGGATCCCCGTCTGTAAAGTTGTAGTCGCTGAAAATCTCAAGTCATGGATATCTATTGCCATCCGTTACCTGGGCATATTGCATAGAGCCTTTGAGAGGAAAGGGGAGACGGCCGCTGTCTATCAAGTCTTAGATTGCTTCCTTCAATGTATAGCATTCCTCGGTGTCATAGCCATGTCCTCTGTGGAACTTGCAAAACTTGTCTATGCTCTATTTAGGAGGCCTCTTCTCCACAAGAGGATTAGGAGTAGGGCCTTTTGGTGTAATGAAGCTAATCGCCTTGAGGTGATCAAGGGCTTTGGCATAGGGCATGCCTATTCTAGTGTATTTGCGCTTGTTGCAAATTGTAGGTGCCTTAACCATAGTTTTGCTTTTAAGAGAATCATCAATCCTCTTCATTGCATTTTCCATGTGAGAAGTGATGACCTACACCATATTGGTTGTTGGCTTTGGTTCAGTGTCGTTCTCGCCAATTGATTCTTGCAAATGGTTGTTTGAAGAAGCTATTTCTCCTTTGGACAGAACTCGGTTTACATAGTGCTTAAAGATGCCATGGATCACTTCCTCAAGAATTTCGAGGAACTGGGTGTTGGACTTCTCTAGCTAAGCGACTCGGGAAGCCAATGAGTTAAGGGTCTCATTCAAATCAGCTAAAGTCAAGTCCATTCGAGTGTCTTCACTATCCATTAGTGCAATGGTGTTGATTGGCGGAGCGCTGCTTGAGAACCGTGGAATGAACCTTGTGTCTACGAGCTCAACCGTTGGTGCCTACCCTGTTTACACATGGACCAAAAGTTATGTTCCTTGTCGAATCAACCTGTGATGCAATGCATGTCTTAGGGGTGATAATTCCCTTGCCTATTGTCTGACTAAAAAAAACGTGCATGAACGTCGGAAATTCGCCTTTCGTCTTTTTAGTTTTCATTTTTCATCTGTTTTTTGCCATTATTTTTTTTGGTTTCTTTTTTGCTTTTTTGCTTTTGCTCTTTTTTTTAAAGGCGAAGTTCAAAGGTCCGATGTCCGTTTACAATTGTATGACTCAACAAAGACGCAACGCGTTATGATTCTAGTTTACAACCACTTCAACATTACGACGCCTAAGGAATGATCACCTTGCTATATGAGGACTATTACATGACTCAATGACTTGTTTGTTATGTATGAAAATCCTTAGTCTAAAAGCACATAGCACGTTGTCATGCTAGCATGAACCCTATATGCAAAAGAAAAACAAAAGTCCAGTCACCTAGAGTTAGTTGAGACGTTATCAAACGGGTCAGTCCGGGTGTCCAAGAGGGTCCCATGACTAGGATCAAAACGATCCTTAACACATCCAGCCCGCTGTGATGATTAAAGGAGGTCTAAACCATTACGGCTTTGTAGTGCACGCACCCGCATGTCATGGTGGGGATGGGCATCAAGCTTAAGAATTGGTTACATAGGTAGTGCACCTGCGCCAATCTTAAACGAGCCCCCCAGTCTTATCTCAAGTGTAGAACACACTTATATGAGCGAAGGACTCCATGTCTGGCAGTGCACCAAAGGTCTGGATTAGAGGACAAGGGTAAGGGTGAAGTAGTGCACAGCCTCTACTCAGTTATTGCGACTTCATTGTCCGAAAGACAACAACAAACGATTTTCCGTTTTAAACCCTAAGCACGAAAAATTACTAGGCGGGTTGTTTAACAGAATACTATGCAMATAGTGTCTAGTYTGTTGYGGCATGTGTTGTTAATTCCGTATTCTAGGAGCCTAATGCTGGTTGTCCATAGTTATCTTATTAGGCGTGAAACACGAAATTTGCAGGTCTTTGTTAAAGCATATTATGGTGGTGAGACAAGCCTGCAAGCACTCGTACGAGGAATTTAAAGTTATGCCTTAAGGTTGTTTATAATTTGAATTGTCAAATCGTTTGTTAATCAGTATTGCATGCAAATTACATAGAAAGTCGAATTTCTAAACAACCATGCAAAAGGGGGTTTAGAAAAGAGACGTTGGCCTCAAACCTACCTCGCAACACGATGTCGAAGACCAAGGACGCTGCTTCGGACCTTTAGGAACCCTTGTCGAACCTTTAGAACCGTTGAAAACCTCCTAGATCTGTTGCAAGAGAACCTTTGAATATGCTTTTATGTGTTTGAATTGTGTTTAAATGTTTGAGTGTGTTTGTGAGAGCGAATAAGAGAGAGAGAGAGAGTTGGACGAGTGAGAGAATGTGCGTCCAAAAAGCAAAATCCTCTTTTAAGAATAGGGGGATCCCTATTTATATGCAAGGGTTTAAATCGGCCAAAACAGGTAATTTTTGGGTGCAATTAAGCCCAAAAYTGAGCGCTTTTGCACCCAGTATCAGCCGGGATTTCGGCCGATTTTCCTTGCCTCGAATAGTGTGATTGCGATGATATAATATCGTAATATAATCATACGTGATTTTATACGATTATTATCTGATATTATTGCGATTGCGTCGGATATTATTGCGATATTCGAGATTGCTTTACCTCGAATAGCGAGATTGTAACGAAATAATATCGCAATATAATCGTATAAAATATATACGTGATTTTATTCCATTATAGTTGATATTATTGCGATTATGGCTGATATTTATCACGGTGCTCGGGGTTTTTGGCTTCCTCGGGACGCGTGTCTCGAGGCGAAATATTCCGGGATGGCCCGCTTTGCTCGATTTTGCGTTTTTACATAAGAAATTCATATATATTAAACCATAAATCAAAAAATTATGGAAAAAATATGTAAAAATTCCTTGTGAAATATATTGTGTCGTGCTAAAAATTCGTGAATTTTGGAATGGTTTTCGTAGTTTAATTAATTATCGCAAAATTAATTAAATTGCAGAAAATTCTGAAAATTGTCAAAAATGCTTAAAAAAATTACGAAAAATTCTAAAAAAAATGTWTAAAAATAAGTTAAAATTATTTGAAAATTAAAAATTATTTTTTTGAGGTGCTAAGTACCTGGAAAAGGTGTTCGGAGCAAGAGAATCTGCCTTTTTAAGGCCTGTCAGGGTCTTAGCTCATTCGATTTGACTTGTGTGTTGCGAGGGGTGTCTTATCATTGGCCGTTTAGGCTAGGGACAAATGTATGTATCTACAGACGCCATTCAAGAAAGTTGTTTTAACATCCATTTAATGAATAATCAAATTAAAACTAGATGTTAAAGCAAGCAAATTACAAATAGTGGCGATCTTAGTTACATGCAAGTAAGTATRAAAGAAATCTAAACCAAAGTTTTGTGTGAATCATTTGATAACTAGTCTAGCTTCATACGTTTTAACCGAGCCATTCGTTTTCGAGTCTTTTTAAAGATCCACTTTCAGTTAATAGCTTTACTACCCTTTGGTAGATCAACAAGTTCTTATGTATGATTACACATAATTGATTCACTTTCATTATTAACTGCTTTTGTCTAGAAACTAGCATCAATAGAACTCGTATCATGTTCATAAGTATTTGGTTCATAATCAATCAAACGACAACAAACAAACAACTCATAGCAACATTCTCAATTTCAGTTAAGAAAGTAGTAATGAAATCAAAACCAAAGCTAGTGTCAATTCTACATCTCGTACTCCTTTTAGATGGAACAACCTCATCTTGTCAACTAGAAGTAGTAGATACTTGCAAAAGAGTAGAAGTAGAAGGAGCAGAAGTAGAAACATCATGAGAATCATCAACATCCTTTTTAAGAGGAAAAACATTCTCAAAGAACTCTGCATCTCTTAATTCATTGAGGGACCTATCACTCAAAGACATAAACTTGTAAGCAGCACTATTACTTGCATAATCAATGAAAACATCATCAAAATTCTTAGGTACAATGTTTTCCTTCGTAAAAGAAGGCAATGTCACCTTAGCTAGACACCCCCAGACTTTGAGGTATTTCAAGTTTGGTCTATGCAACTCATATGGGATTTTGCATTTAATGAGGACTTTGTTCAAAACATGATTAGGAGAAAGTATMMCCCCCCCCCCCCCCCCAACACACACACACATTTTATGAGATAGACCAACACTAACTAACATAGCATTCATCAGTTCTTTAAAGGGTCATGTTTTTCCTTTTCTATTATTCCGTTTTGTTCAAGGGTTTAAGGAGAAGAAATCTCATGAATTATGCCTTATTTAGGGATGAGAAACAAAATTTGGGAACCCGGATCAATAATTGGAACCGGAGGGTCCAGAACGGGTTCCAAAAATTAGGAACCAGTTATGACTAGTTTTGATTTCGGGTAGGAAAATATTGGACTCGGTATCCGTCGGGTACCAAGTAGTACAGGTTCCCATTTAAAAAAATAAATAGTAGCTTTCAAACATACCTCCTAATTGCGCATGCTTGCTGAGTATTAAGGGTGAGGGGACAAAGAGAAGAGGGAAAAGCATCTCAAAATCCAAATTCCAAAACATTATCTTACCCTTTCTTTCTCTAACCTTTCAGTGCTTTCCCTACTCACATAGTCACACCCAACACTAATACTCACACAGTTTCTCTGATCTCTTTATCTCTCTCTCTCTCTCCCTCTCTCTCTCTCTCTCTCTCTCTCTCTCTCTCTCTCTCTCTCTCTCTCTTTGTCTCCCTCTTTTTGTCTGTCTGTCTTTCTCCATGCTTATCTCTAAAATCTCAAACTTCCTCACTCTACACTCAAACTTCATCACAATAACATTAACAAAAAAATTAAGTAAGGTTTCGTTTTAACAATTTATGTAGTATTTGTTTTCTAATTTTTTCGTGGTTTGGAGTTGTGGTGCTTCGTTATCTCTGGAATATTTATTTCCCTTATAATTCATTTTTAAAAAATATTTTTTTCCGATTTATGTCTGACATCATATGTCTTTTTCTATTTAAAAACCGAATCTGGGCAATCAGATTTATTTTCGATTTTTTCAGTTTTTTAAAATATATTTACATTTTTTAACTTCTTATATTTGATTTTTTAGATGCAAATTTCAATTTTCATAATTAGGTTAATAAAACAAGGTACCCAGTTCCGGTTCCCAAAAAATTAAAATTGGTTTAATCGACTCCGCCACTAGTACCAAATCTCATTACCCAACCGATTCTGGTTTCGGTTCTGCTAAAATCAACCAGGTATCCAGTTATACTCAACCCGGGCCTTTTTGTTCACAAAGTTTTTTTTTTAAAAAAGTAGTTTCATACTCCCCACCATGATCAAACCTAAGTCTTTTAACCTTTCAGTCTAATTGATTTTCTACTTTTGCCTTGTTAATTAAAAACTTTTTTCTACCTCATCTTTGGTATGCAAAAGATACAATTTGGTGCATGTATAATGATCATCAACAAATGTGATATAATATCGTTTTCCACCTCTGCTTTTGGTATTTTTAAAGTTAGCTAAATTTGTGTGAATAAATTCAAACAATTTTGTTTTACGTTCAACAACAGGTTTAAAAAGTTTTCTTCAATTCGAATATTTAGCATTAACACAAACTTCACATTTGTTGTGATCATTACCATTCATATTAGGGATTAAAGACATGTTTCGCAAACATTTCATGGAAACATAATTTACATGTCCTAGTATAAGGTGCCAAAGATCAAAGGACTCAAGTAAGTAGGTAGAAGTTTTATTTATAATAGATGGAATAGCTTCAAGTACAATTAAACCTCCCAAAAGGTATCCCTTTCCCACAAAATCACCATTACGAGATAAAACTAACTTATTGACAGGCCCCTAAATGGGTCGTTGAAAACCGAATGGGAGCGACCGAGCAAATACAATTTATAAAACCTCAACTAATCACTACTAAAGTGTAGTGGCAAGTAAAGGATCGATCCACGGACAGGACAAAACTCGTCAAGCTTGAAGCAAATTGTAGGACGTGGGCCGCGCCCTCAGCGTATAGCGGGCGCGCGGCTTGGTACTACATCGAGGTGCTTTTGCGTGGGCTTGAGCCACGGAATCCCGCACGTGAGTGCGTTGGGGTAGTGTTGTCGAATGAGGGGAG
>SNQN01012548.1:0-15655 GCA_008642245.1 Bassia scoparia
GGCCGCATGTAGTTTTATCGCTGAAGCGCTTGTTCCTCGGCGCTTCTCCCACGCTATTTTGGCTTTTCGGAAATAGAAAATAATGTAGATCCTTCCTATCGGCTACCTTGGCTTTTCGGAAGAAGTAATGCCAAGTTCCTCGGAGCGCCTCGTTCCTCGAGAGAGTTCCTACCTCAGACTCTGCTTTTTCGGGGAGAGTTGTGATGTCATGCTTTCCTCTAACGGCTGACTTTGGCTTTTTGGTGAAGAAGTAATGTAAGTTCCGTTGGAAGCCCTGTCGTTCGAAATTTTCCCCTACGGCGACTTTGTTTCGGAAAGTCGTGTAGTCTAACAATCACCGTATACGTAATGCCGTACATGGCTAGAGTGATGAGTATGAATTTCTCTTCGGTAATGCCATTCGTTCCTCAGGAAACTTCCTAAACGTGACCTGCTGGCTTTTGCTTTTCGGGAAGAATGTTCGTTGCAACCACGCTGTATTAGAGATGATGCCGTAATTAGGCTGTGTAGTGCAACTTGCATGTAAATGGGCCGCTACCCTTGTGATGGACGGTGGATGCAATGTATCAATGTAAGTGCGGTTGCTGCAGGATGCATATGCACTTATGATTGTTATGTAGAACTCAATGCCGCATGATCTTATGAATTGGTTTCAATGGCTATATGTGTAATGCAAAGTCTACTCTTTAGATCAATGCATCGAAAGTGACCAATGGAAATTGTACTAATGTGAAGATTGCTTTTGGATGCGGGATTTAGCTGTCTCTAACCTCATTCGGAGCAAAGATGCTTGTATTTAAGTGACTCCCCTGCCAAACCCATGGGTAGTTGTGGGAATGGCTTAATTGTGGTGTTAATTGGTTGGTTTATAGTGGTCGCCCCAGCTTGATCGAGTTGGGCAATGGTTGAGTGGAGCAAGGTAGGCTATGAATTTGTGGAGTCATAGGTCTTGGCTAGCCTGTTTTTGGGTGTATGGTGAGGGTAGAGGTAACTGGATAGATTTTGATTGCCTCCAAATCGGTGACTTGAGCTGCATGTTCGCATAGGACCAAACATGGAGAACAGTGCTGCATCAGCGATTGCTTCTGAGTAGATGATCTGATGAGCTTACAGAGAGATAGCCTAAGGAAGATTTTAGGCGAGCTCCTAAAGGCGCAAGAATATAATAGCTAAAGGTTAAGAAAAGAAAAGCCTAGAATTGTGACCTAAGGTGAGTAATGGGAATTGATGTGTTGCTACATTATTGTTGTTTCAAGGCTCGAGTCTATGTCAAGGGCTATCAATAGGAATTGTTCTTCTACACTTAAGAAATTCAAAACCACTGGAAGTGATCTCTAATCGTTATTGTGTTATTGTGTTCGTCGGACCTCGAGAAGATGCTCCTACGTACCTTTTAGGAATCAACGTCGTATTTCTTTGAAATTTTGGAGCAACTCGTGCGAGGAGGGCTTTTGTGTTAGTGAGATGGGTTTGAGTTGAAAAATGGCTCGATTGATGGAGTGACTCACGTCGCAATGTGCTTTAAGACTTTTGCCTTTTTATTTGAATTGGCCTTTGGACTCTTGATTGACATGATTTTGCATTTTATATGACTTTTTGTTATAACTGGGCATTTGAACTTGTCTTTTTTGTCTTTTTTGCCCATTTTTATTCTTTCTCTTTCTTTTTGCAGCGTCTTTTCTTACACACCGTTTATTCAAAGGTAGGTGAGATTGTGTGTGATAAAGTAAGATAGCTGAAGATATGATGCCAACTACGGTCTGCTAAGGGATTTTGATTTGAGTTGATGAAGTAATTGGAGGACCAGATGTTATTTGTGGAGCTAGTAAAGAAAGGCCTCTCTTCAATCGTCCATCCTGAATTGTTGAGATCATTATTATTTGATTCCATTAAATTTAGAAGCACAAACATGGATTGCTAGAGAGATAATGAAAAATTAAATGTTTTATTAATATCCTAATAGATTTAATTGACAAGTAGCTAATTTGCAGAAATTATTCCTAACCACAATTACATAGACCAAAATGGAGAAAAGAAATGATACACAGTCTATATGGGAAGGGACTCTTCCGACTCATCCCTAAAGCTAAGACTCTAAGTGTCATGCAAATAAAAAAGTCATATAGACCTCCTCTATGCCACTTCCAAGTCGTAGACCTTTGGAATGTGGTAAGGGCCTCGATACTTGCAGATGATCTGTTTGTATTCGGCTTTGAGACCAGAATTGAAGTCTTTACCATCTCTTCTTCGAGTAGGCGTAGACTAAGTTGCAGAACTCTCGCCATACTATTCAGATGGTAGTGGAACCCTGTTTCCACCTTTAAGGATTTAAGCTCGGAAGATGTTTCGGTCTGAAGTACCCTGTATTCTTGGCCGTATGAATGCGTGGAGATTCTTGTCCAAGTACTAATTTCTTGTCTCAGGAATGAAAAGTAACAACTTCTAACATTATGATTCCACAGCAAAAGGGAAAACATGGAAATAAGGCAGAGTCAATACTTTAAGTGCATGGGGTCTTAAAGTTCTTTATATTGGAACGAGGTTCATCAAGTCGGCTTGAACTTTGTATGTCTCGCGTAGCAAATCCTTCTGCAGTTTGGTTGAAAGTGGGTCAAAGAGTTGGTCCTGGTAAAAGGGGTCGAGTGCTTTTTGGATCGCTTTTTTTTCCAAACAGCTTGTCCAAGGAAGTGCCTCGAGTCAAACTCCTGATCTTACTTCAAGCTCTTGAACTTCTCGAAAAGCTTTGGATCTTTTCTTGTTCGGACGAGGCCATTCTTGCTGTTAAGGCCTAATGGGTATGCGAAGGTTGAAAAGGTTAGTTTGGGCTTATGCGGCTCAAACCTTTAGGTCCGAGGTGCAAGGCTAATGGAAGACTTCATCTCTTTGTGTCAAAAAAGAAAAAACTCTTAGTGAAGCTCCTGTCATTATTGAACATTATGGATGCAGTGCAAATGCATGTCCTAGATTCATGGTATCTTCCCTTAAATGATGCATGAACAAGTGCCCTTTCGTTTTTTGAATTTTTGCTTCTTTTTTGTTTGTTTTTTGTTTTTTTGTTTTTTTTTTCGTTGGTTTGTTTTTCGGAAAGGGCCCAAACAATGACATAAGAAGTATGATGTCATGCCTAATGGTCGAGTCTTTAAGTTGGCCAAAAGTCAATCTATGTGATACGGTCCAAGTCAAAGTCTAGGTCAAAAGTCTGTGCTACCCGTGGTCAAGGTCAAGACCTAAGTAAGTCTATTTGAGGACTAAATTAAGGTCGAAAGTTGAAGACAGACTAAGGTAGAGGTCTCTAATTACAGTCATCTTATTTGTCATTGATATGCATATTTGTGATTCTATAATAATGATCCATGGACTATATGCAAGTACTGTGTTAAGGTCAAGAAATATACAATGGCTAGGACCCAGTACATACACATTACATACAAAGACACGTGATCATCAACTATGGAGTCTTATGTTAGTCAAGAGTGTCATCAAGCCTAAGGCGCAGACTGGTTCCAATTTCACTACCACAACATTGGATGTATGGCCGAGATACCCCTTATAGCTCACGCATCCCATAACACGTGCAGCGCGCTGGCGATAGACTTTGCCTAGTCATGCGATCCATGTAACCACATGGCAATCCAAGTAGTATCCTCCTAAGGTGGTCCGAGCCATAGAATCATGCCCATATTGAGACCCAAGGAACCTAAGGCGTACCCTTCGCGGAGGGTCACATCAATAATGCTATAAATCAATAATGCGAAAAAGATTACGAACTTCTCAAGTCTGTCACTCACCTAACGGTGATTATCCCCAGTGAATTCGCCAAATTGTGCCTTGGCCAACCCCACGGGGCTTGGGCCAGCTTTTTAGTGTTTAATGTGTGCTTGAGCACAAACCCGCACGTGGTGCAATGGGGGAGTGTTTCGAGTAATGGACTCCCACGTGTGCATATATAGTTTATTCCGGACGCCTCGAAACTTGGTCCAAAACATGGCCCACGTCTTAATCATAACCATTCGTGGGTGCGAGCCCAGGCTGAACGGATTGAATCAGTAACCAATCCGCCCGGCATGTAGCGCCTCTACTCTGGTCTCTTGTAATTCCATTTAAGCACATTATTGATGCAATCCCATCTTAGCATTTGAAACGTTAATTAGCGCACAACCCTAAAATACAAATGGGTTACTATATAGCACAAACAAAGACTTTTACAATGGACAAGGATCGCTTCAGTGTTTAGTCATATTACAAGGCCTACGAAAACCGTCGTTCCTGATATTCTGACTTATGTGATTCGCATAATTCCGGTCTGTTTAAGCAATATATATACAGTGTGATAGAATATGTACAAACAAACATCGAAAAACATACGTTAGTAAGCTATAATAACTTATTTCTATTCTTTCTCTGTACCTTGTTCCTGCAAAATACACAAATTCGTTATGAAGTAAAAACTAATAAAGAGACGTCCTTATGATCATTATTGCTAATCAAGACAAGAGAATTAACATTTAGGTATTGACAACGATAATATATAAGACAATGAATCAAAAAAGATAACGCAAACTCGAATTACGTTAACTTACTTTCCTACAATATTTATATAATAATAGTAGTGAGTTCTACATTTTGTTTTTAGATTAAATCTCGTTATAATTAATTAATATGCAAGTTAAAAGAAAACGAAATGAGATTGAGGTAGTAATCTCAGATTATGACTATTCTCGTGCTTTGGACGAAAATCAGAATTGATTGCTAGAACTCAAGAATGTATTGTTTAGAGTGTAATATAGTGATAGGGGTGTAATAACGCAAGTTTAAGGGACCGTGTGAGTTGAATTAGTACTGTGTTGTTCCTCTTGAAATGAAAAGGCACATGTATTTATTAGGGCACTCAGAGGAGAAGAATCGAGCCGTTTACTATACGCAAGGACGTCGTTATATCAGGCTCAAGGAGCGTATATCCTGCCTAGAGAAGTATATACGAAGGCCCATTTGCGTAATACGCTCGATTATTCTACCGATTCTTGCGCAGATTTCTATCCGACTTTTTCGCGCATAAAGTATTTCCTATGATGTGTTCTGTTCGATTAACACATGCACCTACGCACCTTGCTCCCCAAGCAAGGAGTTCTAGCAGATTATCTAGATAATCCAGATTCCGTGTTTTTGTGTATTTTGTAATTTTTTTAGTATTGTCTATCGTTAATAAAACATTATAAAAATTCATAGAAATATACGAAAATCAGAAAATAAGCTAAAAATATCTGGTGTAAGGCTCAGAAAATTAAGAGTGTGAGAGGATCAGCATAAGACATACGTAAAGAACACAGTATACTTATTTTAAAACACCCTAAAAATAGAAAAGAAATATCAAAATAATAGAAAATATAACATAAATAAAGATAATATTTTTTTCCCCCACTTATTTTCTGCTCATCTGCTCAAAAGTTCGTCACTACTCACGTATTTCCAACTTTTGTGATTTCAAAAATGCTTTCTACATGTCGATAGTCGAAACAATCGCGAGACGCGGTATGTTTCATCACTGATTACTCTTTTGGGGAGACACTTTTAGGTGTCTACAATAGTGAACTCCACCATGTTTGAGTTCCAAAGGAGCGGGATCCCACCAGAAAATCCTCTTGGGGCTACCATTTCAAAGGAGTCGAATGGTAGTTTGTGAATGATCTCTAGAGTGTTTTCCTTTCCAACCCTGGTCTCCGTAAGAATAACAAAATCTGGGTTATGTGTACCCACTAGATGTAAGAAATTGCTCTTGAAAGAAGGCCGAGTTAAGCCCCGTACATTCCAAGATAGAGTCGTCGTGTGTTTAGTCACAGAGGGTTGCAACATCAGTTGATATTGGGCTTCCCACTCGGAGTCCCTTCGATCCAGGAGGTCTATCCACCTCCCTAATAATGGGCTGAACAGAGATTGATCGTGACAAGCCCATTGGGTGCGGACTAATCTCCCCATCTTCCTTTGGTGATTCTCCCAACTTACGTGTAGGTGAACCTGACGGTGGTAGGTCGTTGTCCTTGTCATGTGCATAGTGTTGCCCCAGCTCTCCTGTTCCAAGCTTAGGAAGTTTGACTTCAACAAACAAATCTCCCTTGATGGCGGGATAATAGGTGTTGGGTCGCACATCCAGGCCAACTCTTCGGGAAGTACTTGATCGTTGGGAATGGACCTTGTGTCGCGTTCTAAGAACCAAAGGAGGAAAGCGAAAAGTCATGGATCGACCTCTTGTATATCGGAGATATCTGGGAAATGTGCCGGTGAGAGACTTTTTACCAGATCGGAATCTGGAAGGAAACGGGGTCCCATCTTCATGTTCAGAAGGTGATTTGGGACTAATTTGGGGTCTCGCAAAATTTTCCTCAATAACATGGGGGCAACTATCGACTAAGGCCCCTATATCAATGGGTTGCGCTTGAAAGGAAATGGCTTGAGAAACTTCAAGTGGTTGATGTGGAGTTCGGCCATAACCCAAAAAGGGGTTTTCAATGACAGAGTGAGAAAATTCTCGTCTTCGTTGGACGTCTGAAAGACATACACTGGTTCTAGAGGGCTAATCGGTGGTGGTGGAAGTGAGCGTTGGAAGAACRGGTGCTGTGGAGGGGACCTCCGGTGTTGGCTGAGGCACCAATGGTGGATCGGGGAGGCATAGGTGGCTCTGATTTGAGGATGCATGGTGTGTCACAAGTGGAGGGACACTGGTGGAAGATGAGGTTGGTTTGGAGCTCAAAGGCTGGGGGTCTTGTAGTTGGGTGTCTGAATTAGGGGGGCAAATAGATGTGTCTGAGGAAATGGGATCCAAAGTGAAATTTTGTGAGTGGGGTTTTCTAGGGTTCCCACCAACGTTGTGGATAGATCCACGTGGCTGTATTCTACCCTTTTGTTTGAATTGACGACTTGGAGGGTGTAGGACGTGGGTCGCGCCCTCCGCGTATAGCGGGCGCGCGGCTTGGTACTACATCAAGGATGCTTTTGCAGTGTGGCTTGAGCCACGAAACCCGCACTTTGAGTGCGTTACTGGGTAGTGTTATCGAGTAAGGATCGCCACCGTGCCTATAAAGGTTATTCACGGACGCCCGAAACTTGGTTGCCAAATTAAGGCCCCACGTTCTGATCTAGTAACAGTTCGTGGGTCGGGACATGGTACGAATCAGATCTGTAAACCCAATCGCCGCATGTAGCGGCCTCTACTCAGTCTCATTGTAATTCCATTCATCACGATTATTGAATGCACATAACTTACGTTTTAGCACCTTAGAAGCGCTAACTAACCCATAAATTACTACGAAATGTGTTTCTATTATGCACAAGAGACTACCTAACCTAGAAATTTGACCACTTTGCATTAATCAAGTTAAACGGTCCTAAAAGCGGTTGTCCATAATTAATCTATTTAAGTGATTCACATTAATTTCGCTTTATTTAGCAAAATATATACAATGATACAACAATTGACAATGCGAAGTAGAACTTCAAAATTATATGTAACAACACCAATCTTACCCTAAATCTGCAAACAAAACAAAAGTTAGTTCGCAATAAAAAACGATGCGAACGAATCTTCCGCCTTGAATCGCTATATAGAGACAAACAAAACAAATGTAGTTCATAATAAAAGAACGAGCGAAAATGAAATCTTCCGCCTTGAATCGCTATACAAGGATAAGAAACGTTAGTATTGACAAATAATAATGAAAATGAATAAAAGAACGAAAACAAAAACAATGAAAACATTAAAAAGTTAATGAAAACCCTACATTATTTACATGAACAATTAAAAATATGAATTTCTACATGTTTGTTAATTAGATCGAAACTCGTAATAGTTATTAATTGATTGAAAAAGAGTATGTTTAATGGCGAGTATCTCAGAAATAAACCTTGTTATTGCTTGTTGAATCAACAGAATCGATGCTTGCACTTAAGAACGAATGTTTTAGAGTGTTGAGAGAGAGAGAGAGAGAGAGAGATGACGTGTGTATGAAAATTGTGTGTGTTTTCGAATGAGCAAGGCACGTATTTATAGGCACGAAAGGCACGAGGAGCAAGAAAAAACCCTGCGTATATACGCAGGAGGCTGCGTATATACGCAGGGGACCTGCGTATATACGCAGGTGGCCTGCGTATATACGCAGACCTGCGTATTACGCAGGAGGCCTGCGATATACGCAGACTGTATGCAGCTATGCTCCGTGTATTTTTTTGATTTCCTCGATTCTTATTTCCATAATACGTGATTTGCCTTGATTCGCACCCAGACACACTTGCTCTCCAAGCAAGGAGTTCTAGAGTTTTCTTGAGTTCCACGTATTTCCGGAGTATTTTTTGTGTATTTTGTATTTTTTGTATTTTTGCGTATAAAAACTTATAAAATCATTAGAAAAATGTAGAAAAATCAGAAAAATAATCTAAAAATACTCGTGAGCTCAGAAAAATGTGAGAAGAGTGTGGTAAAGTGGAAATTATGGAGATCACCAATATAAATTATTTTAAAAAATCCTAAAATAGAAAAGAAACCTAAAAATAGAAAATAATTAAAATAAATAAAAGAAAATGTTTTTGCCCCTTTTATTTGTCCTTTGCTCAATAGTTCCGAGTATGACCTCACGTTATTCCCACTTTATGAGTTCAAAGCGTCTTTTCTGAGTCGAAAACAACGCGAGACGCGGTTATGTTTCATCACTGATTACTCCTTTTGGGAGACATTTTAGGTGTTCTACAGAAGCCCCCACTTTGACTGAGTCTGGAGAGACGATTAGTCTCGTAAGACGAAAGTCAAAGTATTCGATTCGGGACGGAGAGCAACTCAAGACGTTCTGCGACCCTGGGAGTCACCCTTTTTCGCCGGTACCTGCCAAAACAAAGGTTAGTCTTTACCTGTAGCCGTGTCCCGTGCGTCTGATTTGCTTGCCATGGAATTTTTGTTGCGGGAGAAAACTCCAAAACCCGGAAGAGTGCGCGGAACTTCTTGAGCGGAGAAGAAGATTCCAAAAACACGAGAGATGCTGACGGAATTCTGATAGCGGGAGAAATTTCCAAAACGAAGATGTGCCTGGCGGAACTTCTGTAGCGCGGAGAAGATTCCAAGACCCAAAGATGTGCTGACGGAACTTCTGTAGCGGGGAGAAATTCCAAGACCCGAAATGTGCTGGCGGAACTTCTGTAGCGGAGAAGATTGCAGACCCGAAGATGTGCTGACGGACGACTCTGTAGCGGAGAAGATTCCAAGACCCGAAGATGTGCTGACGGAACTTCTTTAGCGGGAGAAGATTCCAAGACCCGAAGATGTGCTGGCGGAACTTCTGTAGCGGGAGAAGATTCCAAGCCCGAAAGATGTATTTGCTTGAGATTTCTGTAGCGGGAAAACCATAAGACCCGAAAGATGGTGTGCTGGATTTCTGTAGCGGGAGAAATCGTAGACCCGAAAGATGCTTGTGCTGGATTTGTAGCGGGAGAAATCGTTAGATACCCGAAAGATGCTTGTGCTGGATTTCTGTAGCGGGAGAAATCTAGACCCGAAAGATGTTTGTGCTGGATTTCTGTGTCGGAGAAAATCGTAGACCCGAAGTGTGCATATATGGAATTTCTGTGTGCGGGAGAAAGTTCCAAAACCCGAAATGTGTAAAGGAGCTGTTAGGCAAAGAAGCCCCCACTTTGACTGAGTCTGAAGAGACGAAAATCTCGTAAGACGAAAGTCAAAGTATTTGATTCGGGACGGAGAGCAACTCAAGACGTTCTGCTACCCTGAGTCACCCTTTTTCGCCGAGTGTGAGTCCTGCAACAAGGTAGTATTTACCTGTTACCGTGCCCCATGCGTTTTATGCCCTTGGAAGCGCCTGGATTCTCGGCTGCTTTCTCCCTACGGCTACCTTGGCTTTCAGGAGAAAATGAGGTGATGAATACCTTCGGAAAGCGCCTTGTTCCTCAGGTAGCTTTCCCTACGGCTGACCTCGGCTTTTCAGAAGAATGTGCGGTGTAGCAACAATCGCGTATAGCCATGAATGCCGTATAGGCGGTGTAGGCAACTGCATGTAAGATGGGCCCTAGCCTTGTGTGGAGGTGTGCAATGTGCAATGTGCAATGTAATGTGTTTGTGCAGGATGCATAGCATGATGATGTATGTAAACTCAATGCGCAATGATGCTTATGAAGTGCTTCCAATGGTATATGCGTAATGCAAGTCCATTCTTAGATCTAATGCATGAAATGACCAAGGAAATTGACTAATGGTAAGATGCTTTTGATTGCGGATGGAGCCGTCTCAAGCCCCCATTCGAGCAAAGCGATGCTTGTGATTTCAAGTGACCCCAACCCATGGGGTTTGGGTGTGTGGGAATGGCTTAATTGGTTTAGTGGATGAGCCCCCAGCTTGATGAACTTCTTGGTAAATCGAGTTTGGGCTTTTCATAGGCACTGGTTGATGGAGTAAGGTAAGGCTAGTGAATTTGGTTGAGTCATGGGTTTGGCTTAGCCTTTTTGGGTGGTAATGGTAAGGAATGAGGGATGTGATTTTGACTTGCCCCAATGCGGTGACTGAGCGAATGCCACATGAGGGCGAGAACATGGACAAGATGCGCAATGCGATGCTTTGAGGAGAATGCCTGATGACTGCTACAGAGAGATAGCCTAAGGGATGAGTTTAGGAGAGCCCCTTAAGGTGTATGAAAGAATAGGCTAAAAGTTCAAGAAAATACAAGGCTAAAATTGTGACTAAGGGTAGTAAACGGGGAATTGATGTGGTTGCTAGATGATGTAGGTTCAAACTCGAGTCTATGTTGGGTTCTACACTAGGAATTTGCGCTTCTGACTTTAAGGAATCAAACTATATGAGAGAGTGACCTCAGATGTTATTGAGTTATTAGGTCGGACCTCAGAGAGGCTTCCTACGTATCCTTACGAATCAGACCGTCGTAGTTCTTGTTGATGATTTGGACAATGCCTCGTGTGAGAGGGCTTTTGTGTTGTAATGTGAGCTGTGGTTGAGGTTGAAAAGGCTCGATATCATGGAGTGACCCACGGTGCGTAGTGTGCTTTTTAGACTTTTGCTTTTTATTTGATTTGGCTTGAGCTTGGATTTGCATTGGATTTACATTGATTTGCTTTGTGATAACTGGCATGAACTTTGATTTTTGCTTTTGCCCTTTTATTCTTCTCTTTTTTTTCTTTTGCACATGTCTTTTCCTACGCACCGTTTGATCCAAAGGTTAGGCAGATGTGGGTGATGAAAGAAAAATAGGCTGAATGATAGTGTTATGGCTCAAAGGGTTGCAAGGGATTTTGATTTGTGTGATGAAGGAAAGGAGGAAGAGGTTATTTGTGGAGCTATGAAAGAAGGCCTCTCTTGGCAATGTCCATTGAATTGTGAGGTCGATTACTAATTTGATTCCATTAAAGTTAGAAGCACAAACTATATGGACGCTAAGAAAAATGAGAAAAAGGAAACTTTTATTAACAAAAGAATTTATTACATTGAGGCAATTGCAGAATTTGATCCTAAACCTAATGACATAGACCCGAAATGGAAAAAGAAATGATACATAGTCTAGGGAAGGGACTCTCCGACTCGATCCTAAAGCTAAGACTCCAACTGACTCATGTGAATCGAAAGAAGTCATTCTCTATGTCCATCCGATGTCGTAGACCTTTGCGAATGTGTAAGACCTCGATACTTGAGATGATCTTTGTATTCCAGCTAGAGGCCAGAATGAAGGTCTTGACCATCTCTTCTTCAATAGGAGCGGGAGACTAGGGTGACAGCAACTCCTCTCCATCTAGTCAGATAGGTGTAACCCCTCGTTCTCTCCCTGCTTAAGGATTTCGAGTTCTCGGAAGGATGTTTGGGTCTGAATGTTACCCTGTATCTTGCCATGAATGCGTGGATGATGTCTTCCCAAGTAGCTATTTCTTTCTCAGGAAGTGAAAAGAACACTTCTGACATATCGGTTCCAAGGAAAGGGAAAGACCATGGAAACAAGGCAGAGTCAATCCCTTAAGGCCATGGTGGTCTTAAATCCCTTTATATGGAATCGAGGGTCATCGGTTGGCTTGAACTTGGGTATGTCTTCGGCTGAGAAATCCTTTGTCAGTTTGGTTGCAAGGTTGGGTCAAGAGGAGTTGGTCTTGGTAAAAGTAGGTCAATGCTTTTTGGATCGCTTTTCAAACAGCTTGTCCAAGGAAGTGCTCCGAGGTCAACTCCTTGATCTTGCTTCAAGCTGTTGAACTTGCTCGCAAGCTTTTGAGCTTTTCTGTTGGAGGCCATTTTGTGGTGTTAAGGCTAATGGTAGTGAGTTGGAGGAAGGTTAGTTGGGCTTAGCTCAAATTCCAGGTCGAGCAAGGGCTATGGAGACGACTTCACCCTGTTCAAAAAGAAATAGACCCTTAGTGAACTTCCTTGGTCATTGTTGAATATATGGATGCAGATGCAAATGCATGTCCTAATTCCATGTCATCTTTCCTAGAATGTAAGTATGAATGCAAGGTGCCCTTTCGTTTTTTGAATTTTTTTTATTATTTTTTTATTTTTTGCTTTTTTTGTTTTTTTTTGTTTTTTTTTGGTTTTGCGTATAAAAACTTATAAAAATCATAGAAAAATGTAGAAAAATCAGAAAAAATAATCTAAAAATACTGTGAGCTCAGAAAAATGTGAAGAGTGTGATTGAAAAGTTGGAATTAATGGAGATCACAATATAAATTATTTTAAAAAATCCTAAAAATAGAAAAGAAAACCTAAAAATAGAAAATAATTAAAATAAATAAAAGAAAATGTTTTTGCCCCTTTTATTTGTCCTTTGCTCAATAGTYCCGAGTATGACCTCACGTATTTCCCACTTTTATGAGTTCAAAGCATCTTTTCTGAGTCGAAACAATCGCGAGACGCGGTATGTTTCATCACTGATTACTCTTTTGTGGAGACATTTTTAGGTGTCTACAGAGGGTTATTTGCTTTCTTAGTTAAATCGCGCCAAAACACATCCTTTCCCTCTAGAGTAGTCTTCCCCTGATTCCCTCCATCGGAATTGTTGTACATCCGACGAACTTTCGTCCATTCTCCTTCATTGGCTCTATTCGCCGTTGAGTCAACAGTCGTCGGTTGCGCAATGGTTTTCGGGACTAAATTGGTTGTAGCTGTAGCAGTAGGAGGCTTAACCCGAGTAAAATGACACTTTGGTGGTTGGAACACTCTGATCGGTTGACGAAAGTGACCTAACCAGACCGCCTCCGGTATGGACCTTGCTCGATTAACCATACACAGGACCCAAGCGAATCGCGCATTGTCATTTTCCACACCTTTAAGATCCAATTTGATAAAAAGACGCACAGAATTTCCATTGGATTTGAAGATGTCCAATCTATGGAATTCAATAGGTATCTGGAATCTTAATCCAGACCGATTCCTCTTCTAATGTTGCTTGTGAAGGTTTGAAACCCGGGATCCACTTCATTATTGCGATGAAATGGCCGTTGAGGAACCAAGGTCCCCCCCTGAAGGATCCTGGAAGAATTCGATGCATTGGGTAGTTGAACCAAGTAAAAACCTTTACCCAGGCCAATAAAATACAGGGGAGTGGTCAATTTCCAGATGCGTTTCATGCTCTCTGCAAAGTATTGAGAAGAAAAGGAAGCTCCGACGGCTTTGACGATTATCGGATGTTGCCAAGGTTGGCAAAGTGAAGTGAAGGTGCCCTTAGGAAAGGGTATGAAGACCTCCTTAGTACTGTTGAACTCATGTGGTGGTTCAGGGAATGAGGTTCCAGGAGGTTGTTCAACAAAGATGGGGACTTGAGCGATAAGAACCTCTTTAAAGGAAAACCTGGTGGTTGAGCTGGTGGTGGGAGGAGTAGGGGTTGTCGGGTTGCCGAACCCATCTGGTGGTTTGGGGTTGGGAGGCAAAGTGGGACTCTCTCTCTCTCTGTGACACTCTCTCTCTCTCTCTCTCTCTCTCTCTCTCTCTCTCTAACATTCTTTTGCTGAAGTGTAAAACCATGAGAATGTCTTCTCCGACTCCAATACCTTCGCAATGGTACTATGGAAAGGAAGAGTTATAAGTTTCTTGCTGCCAGTCTACAATTAAAGACCTTGCAAGAGAAGAATGCCATATACAGGCTAAGTAAATCCTCTAAGTGATTTTCTTTAACTTCAGCTGAAAGTAGAGTATGACACTGTCAAATTGCATTTAGAATACATTTGCAACGCATCATCTTCACCCATTACATGTGTTCATTTTCACTTTTTTTTTTATGCAAAGCATGAAAGCAAAAATATAATAAAGCAAGCAAGAGAGTTAAGGCGGAGCTGGAGGCAGCTCGCTTAGGTGCAAGTCCATCACCATCAGTGGTGGTTCAAACAATAAAAACACAACATCGGTGGGGTTACAATGCTCAAAGTGCCTACTTTCCTTAGCCATTTTGTCAGCGATCTCATTACATGTGCGAGAGGTATACTCAATCTTCAAGTCTGGCACTTGCTTCAACAGCTCCCTGCATGGATGAGCAATATTAAAATGCATATCCTTGGCAAAATCAGGGTCATTCACCCTAGTGACAGCATTTACACAATCATAATAAATGGTAATCGAGGTCCATTGTTTTCATAAAGCCAAGTTAAGTCCTTCCCACAGTGTCCATAACTCAGCTGCTAGGGCTGTTGTGGCTTTCCTCCGTGCATAAAACCCACAAACCCATTGGCCTCTCGTATCCCTTACAACCCCAGCAATACCGGAAAGAGAAGTGGGGCCAACGAAAGAGGCATCAATATTCATGGTGAGGGCAGTAGCTTCCGCAGGCTTCCAATGCTCAAGGGGTTTGATATTGTGATACCTGTATCTGGGACAAGGGAGAAAAATTCCCACGCAAACGAAGGAAATGCTCATTTTCACTTTAATTTCCTTATTTTTATCAAAAAAATACTGCGATTCTTTTACCTATACATTTTGCATGCTTTGAATTTTATGTCTAATTTTACTCATATTTTGCATTTTMATCGCATCYCTTKCATCCTTCRCACTTAATTTTTCCTCGTACTTGGAGCTTTTGAAACAGTTCTTGATTTCATACTTAATGGAATGGTATGACGTCGTGGATTTGTATTTAGAATACATTTTGATTGCACACGAACCTATATATAGTTTATGTGATAGAATTGTCGTCTTAAGCACAAGTCTACGATGTTGTATTCACTAGTGTGCTTCGCACAAGCTAATTTCTCAACCTCATCGCACTCAACTTTCGCTAGTGGGAGAGTGTGATGTAGTAGATTTGCATTAGAATACATGTTAATCGCACACTTCCTTTGGGTTTGAAGGTTTCCCAAGAGTACTCAAGAGGGGGGTGAATTGAGTACCCAATAAAATTTTCTTATTCATCATTTGGAGTAGAACTAAAAAGTACCTAGGTTACAGGCGCTAGAGCGATATCTGTAGCCTCATGATGCTACTGTGGAGTGGTACTGTCGTTATAATCTTGTCAATGTTCGTGATGTCAAATTTAGTACTTCGCTTGATCGGAGACCACTTCGATACTAATTTGCACCGATTACTGTGAAGACTTGTTTTTATCGCTTTTAAAAATCTTTAACTGTTTAACTAATAATTTCCGCTGTGAAGACAGTACAATTGTCTACCTGCTAGAACAGTAGCAAATTT
>SNQN01012549.1:0-14394 GCA_008642245.1 Bassia scoparia
CCTGAGAATGAATAGTCACGAAATAAGATAATCATTGTAAATAATCACACAAATTAAATTAAAATCCAAACATAAATAAATAAGCGAAAAACAAGAAGACAAAAAAGCGAAGAAAGAAGAACAAGCCCAAAAGAACGCAAAAAAAACAGTAGATACGAATCAATAAAGCCTAGAAATCAAACAAAAGATTATGAACCCAAAATAGCGCATACTTTCATTTCATTAGCAACACAAAATCAATGTCATCAACCATTGCTGATTTTTTAAACCATTATTTGTTGAGTTGAATTAAATAAAAAACATCCACAAAACAAAGAAGATAAACACATCAAATAAAAGGAAATTTGAAGAAAAATGAAAGGCAAAGAATTACTAATTATTTCCCTTGATCTTTAACTGAAGAAGATAAGGAAAGAGGGACACAGTGCAACGTGTGATGAAGGAAAGTGAGATAAAGGACAAAAGATAGTTTTTTCTAAAAAAAAAAATTTGTGGATACAATGAAATAAGAAGGAACGTAAGCAAATAACTTCACAGTTGTTACTTTCTTTTTTTAAAAAAATTTAATGTTTTCTATAGCTTTTTGGCTTTTTGGGTACTCCGTACTAACATGTTTCGAACGGATCCTATTAACATTAATTTTTAAAAAATTATGTTATGTTAGAACACCAAGTTTTTAATGTGAGGTCTCTTATAAAACGACCAAAGAAACCAAGTTGAGTTAAAAACCGTTTCTTATCATAACAAACCAGTGTACTGACTTGACTGGTTTCATATGTTATGGTCATGTTAGCTCATTTTTGTAGTAGTGCCACCCTAAAATCAACAATTTCGTGTGTTTAAAAAACAGGAGCCAAAAAACATAAATTAAAAGTCCAAAACCGATTTAATAGTTTTGTAAATTAGAGTTTACTCAAAAAGACTTTATTTAAATTAACCAAAAATGAATTTATACTAAATTTATAAAGCATTAAAAAACACTTTTAGTACTGAAAAAATAGGGAATATTTATTTAGAAACAATAATATTTCAGAATTTATAAAATGTAAAACCGAAATAAACCTAAATATATTGTTAAAATCCTTTTTAATTAATTAAATTTCCAAAATTTAACACAAATTATTTTGGCCGTTCCCTACTGTTTTTAGCCCTTTTATTAAGCCAGAAGAAAGTTGACAAAATAATATTTTTTTTTTTTTTTTTTTTTTTTTTTTAATTAATTATTTCAGAATTTCGAGGTGCAAAAAACAGTTTAATACAATTGAGAAACAATTATTTTGAGGCATAAACTTAATACGCATAAAATAAAAATTTATATCAATAATTTTAAGGAATCAATTAAGGACAAATAAAATTATTTTGACAATAAATAGCACGAAATTATATAGAAAAATTCATAACACGCGCGCAAAACATCAGATTAATCTGGAATTTAGAAAAAAATGCAAATATTTATACAATCACGAAAATTATCAACTAAATAATTCTAATTAATATTAAATCAAAAGAATCATGGAAATATTAAAAGCATATTATTTGCACGAAAATATATTTAACAATAATTTAATCAACAAAACCGAGAAAACAACAATTTCAATTTAATTAATCTAATTGAATTCTATAGGTTAAATAAGAACAAGTGAGAAATCTAGTTAACTTGAAAATCGGAGAAAATAAAACCTTTAAAAGATGAAAAGAAAATCTTTCAGAAAATTCCCAAGAATTGTACGATTAATCACGTTTGAAGCAAGATTGAATAACCCAATTAAAATTATTCAATAACTGTTTATTTTATTTTTTTGGAATTATAGGGGCTTGGTGGTTGAAGAGAAAGAAGAAGAAGAAATTTTGCAATTTTTTTGAATGGGAGAAAAATGATAGTTTGAGATTAAAATGATTAAGACAATTTAAGGTTGTGTTTACTACAAAAATAACAACTAAAAGCACACCAAAAGCCTTGTAACGCCAATAAGGGAGGGAAAAGAGTGTGCTTTTGTTGCTGAATTAATTAGGAGTAAAAGAAAAGATTTTGGTGTAGTCAAGACTTTTATTCATTGCAAAAAGAATTAAAGAAAACAGATTTAACTAGGTGCAAAACTCTCATTAAATCCACATGTCTAAATGTATAAAAAAGTTGGTCCAATTATAACTTAAAGCAATCCAAACACTAATAGCAAACCAATTCACTTAGCTAACAAATAAACAAATTAGCAACAAACATTATTAAAAAGAAATAACAATAATAAAATAATTTAAATTTGTAATAGGTAGTAGAGTAGTAGTAGTATATAATAATAAAAATAATAATAATAATAATAATAATAATAATAATAATATTAATAATATAAATAATAATAATAATAATAATAATAAATAATAATAATAATATAATAATAATTATAATAATTCAATAATAATAATAATAATAATGAATAATTATAATAATAATAATAAACTGAGTTCATAAAATACTAAATAATAATAATAATAAGGGTTTTAGCAATTCTTAAGTGTTCCTCTCTAGAGTCTCGTTTCCTCGCATTGGTGCTGGTTTGCGGTTGCTGACATTGAGCCATGGCACAAACTCGAAAGCAAGGGCGTCTAAATACTCATAAAGAAGAAGGAGACCAGCAATACAACCCTACTAGTGTGACTTCGAAGGAACCACCTTCTGCGATAGACGATGATGATGATGGGTCTAGGGTTTCTGATTGTGTGATATTAGAGGAAGCCATTAATGAGCAAATGCAGCATGCTGATGGTGCTATGGAGGATAAATGTAAGCTGGAACAGTGGTTACAGGTCCTAAAAAGTAGTGGCGCGAAAATGGGTATTGCCGGAAAATAGAGTATGCCAACTACTTCAGGTAACTCTCCAACTATGCCTCATGTTAAAATTGAGATTGATGACATTCAAAAAGAGGTTGAATATTGGGCATCTGCTGTTGTATGCTATGTGTTAGGGGCCAATCCCCCYTTGAAGGTGATTGAGGGTTTTGTCAATCGTATTTGGAAAAATTGTGGGATTGTTAAGATTTCTTTGATTAAGAGAGGCATGTTTCTGGTGCGTTTTGAATCTGTTGATAGCATGAATAAGGCGTTAAGCACGGGTCACCATTTCTTTGATGCAAAACCTTTGGTAGTTAAGCCATGGTCCACTGATTTGGATCTTAATGCCCCAATAAAGATTGTTCCAATCTGGGTTAAGTTCCCTCATTTGGACCTGAGGTATTGGGGAGAAAGGAGCTTATCCAAAATTGCTAGTTTGTTGGGGAAATTTGTGAAACTTGATAATGCTACCCTATGCAAGGATCGTTTGTTGTTTGCTCGAGTGCTGATTGAAGTTGAGGTTGACAAGGAGCTCCCTGACATGGTTTTCTTTGAGAATGAGTTGGGGTGCATTGTTGATCAACGAGTGGAGTATGGTGGAGGCCTATGATTTGTGCCAGTTGCAAAGGATATGGACACACCTCTGATAAGTGCGGGAAGGGGAAAGGGCAGTGATGGATACCAAAAAACAATGCTAAGGCTGGACCTGTCCCTAGAGATGGAGCAGAAGCTGTCATTGCTCTGGCACCCACTACACCAGGCAGTGATAGCAAGCCTGCTGGTGACCCAACTGTGGAGGCCAATGCTGCAGAGGTTGGCTCCCTAACAATTGCTCCTAGACCTTACCCTAATGCAGTGGATGGAGATGGGTTCAAACTGGCTACTGGTAAAAAAGTAAGTCCAGTTAGAGCTATTGCTAGTAGTGCACCAGTTGTGACAATGAATGGATTCCAAGCTCTGGGACTAGGGCAGGTTACAGAACTGGATAATCAGGTTGGTACTAGTGAGAGGGGGATCCCTCTACTAGTAATGGATAAAATTATGATATGGAACACTAGGGGGTTGAACAACACTGCTAAGCAAGCTAGGGTGAGGAGAACTATTCACCTACATGAAGTGAAGTTGTGCAACCTCCTAGAATCTAGGGTAAAGGCTCCCAACCTTGGGAAGGTTTACCTAAATGTYTTTCCAAACTGGTGCTTCTTTTCAAATCACAGTCATCACTATAATGGCAGAATATTGCTAGCTTGGATTCCTGAAGCTTATACTGTTGATATTCTACATGTCACTTCACAGATGGTGCATTGTAAGGTAACTGCTCGAAARTGCATGCAAACCTTTTGGTGCACCTTTGTCTATGCTTTTAATGATGAAGGTGGGAGGGAGAGTTTATGGGAGTCTTTGAATCATAAAAGCGGAAAATATCGCATTGATGGTTTTTTTATTCTTTTTTTCTTGTGTACTCGGAAATATTGACAGCAAAAGGCAAGCAAAAATACTTCTTCTTTGGTTTTTCAAAGGTTTCAAAGGTTTTTTCAAAAGTTTCAAAGGCGATTCTCATGCTTTTGATGTTCATCATGTTCGTCACATTTTTCTGAATCGCCCAGTATTTTAAATTATTTTCTGATTTTCTATTTTCTATGAATTTTCAATGTTAAATACGCAGAATACGCAGAAAACATGAATAATTAGAAAAATACTCCGGAAATACGTGAACTTCTAGAACATTCCAGAAATGCCTTGCTTGAGAGTGCCGGTAGAGGGTTGTCTGAGGCGTTGCGTCGAATCAGTAAGGAATGAGGTTCACGAATAAAAATCGGAGGAAATCAAAATGCTTCGAGTTTTTGGGAGAGAAATATTATGCAAGAATCATGAGGCCGTATAACGGTTGGGAGCAAGACTGGTATTGTTTGAGGTGATAGTACGGGCTCAGAACAGGCGATATACTGTCTTCAAACGGAGTAGCGGTATATACGACTGCATGCGTAGAGCGATACGGAAAAACTGCCAAAAATTGTTTGGAGTGGGGCGAGTTGGTGAGCAGCGGTATATACTGGTGGGCTGAAGTGAGGTATAGTACCAGGAGGTAGCAGGCGCGTATTTTACGCTCAAGCTGTTGCAGTGGGGTATGATACGCAGGGTTTCGTGTTTGGCCTTCGCAAAAACTGTGCCGTGGGTGCGTCTATAGATGACCCCTTGCCTTCGCGAGTCCGATACACCTTGACTTCATATGCTTCCGCTACGCCATACTCCATCTCATCTGCTGTAAACACTCAAACACTTCAAACACATTCGTTTTAATTCAAGCATCGATTCTTTTCGAATCAGACTGGTTCGGGAGTAGACAAGGTGAATGATTCTTGAGATATTACTCAGCAATATATCTCTCTCTCGAGTCTTCTTTTGAGAGTATGTGACTAACCATTTTTATTGAGTTTGTTCAATAATTAAAACAATTGTAGAAAACTCCTTTAATCGTTGATTAAATATGTAGGGGTTTCTTTAAGGTTATTTCAGTGTTGTTCATTGTTTCGGTTTTTTTTGTCATTCTTCATTTTCGTTTCATTATTATTATGTCTCATTTGTCAATGACTAACAATTCTTTCTCTGGTTAAGCAGTTGTTGAAGGCGAAATATCCATTTTTCACTGCTTTTTATCAAGGAGGGTCAACAGATCATTTTCTTTGTTTTCATTTGTGAGCGCAATTCAAGGTCAAAGATTCTGTTACATTGCGTTTTACAAAAACTAACTTTGTTCTTGAGATTTAGGGTAAGATGAGTGTTGCATGATACTTTTGAAGTTTATGCACTTCGATCTTATTGCAATTATCATTGTTGTATAACTTTGTATATATGTAAATCTAAACAGAAGACCGGATATGGTTGAATCACTTTAAATCAGTTAAACTTATGACATAAACTGTTAGTGGCACCGTTTAAAATGGATAATGCAACAGTGGGTCACATTCTAGGTGTATGTAGTTCTCTTGTGTGCAATGAATGATAACACACGTTCGATAGTGAATTTCTAGGTTGTAGGAACGGCCTAAGGTGCTAAGAACGTAGATGTTGTGGCATCCAATAAATGTTTTAATGGAAATACATGTGAGAGCCGAATAAGCCGCTACATAGCGGCGAATGGTGGGTTACAGATTATTCGTACCATGTCCCCGAACCCACGACTGGTTACTTGATTGGACGTGGGGCATTGTATTTGGCACCAACGTTGTTCGGGTTCTTCGGTGCCCGACCGCTGATAACCTTTCCTAGGCACCCTCCGGAGAGGGTTGCGACGGTGTGTAACCGTACTCCCTCTCGTTATGTCGGCGACAAACACATTACCAACCAACCCAATGACACTCTTCACGAATGCCGAGGATCCGTGGCTCGAAGCCCACGCAAAGGAGGCACCAAATCGACTAGTACCTAAGTAGCTGCACCCCGCGTGACTCGGTAGCCGCCGAGCTATGACGCTGAGGGACACCCAAGACGCCCTTACGAATCCTGCTACCAACATGGTCCGAGGAGAAGTCATTTGGAAATGTGAGCCTTGTCCGTAAGGTACTGATCTGACATAGGCTTTACCCGAAAAGAAATGTCATGAAAGTGGTTTTACTTTGTCGCTTTGATAGTCTTGCTTTTAAGACATTGATTTGAGAGAGTCTTTGAAAAGAGGCTTGTCGTCGTCTGAGAATCAAACACCGATAAGTGAACTTCGTGAAAGCTGTACATTGTCATATGTGATTCTGATTCTTGACATGCATTTTGAAAAGTGGTCTTTGATTTGAAAGTTTAGCTCTCGTCTAGGTTCATGCGTTCTAAGGATGAGTATGTGAAACTGGTCTTGTCATACGGTCTGATTTTAGACATGTTTTAATGAGCGCTTGAAAGAGTCGTATTCTGGTCTAGTTTTAGACATTGAGACAAGGGACCGATACTAGGTTCTAAATCTGATACCATTGCCACCTGAAAGAAGCTGTCCACTTTGAAGAAAATGACTTAAAGAGAGAAATGACATCTGTCGAGACTTGAAATTAACATTGGTCTGACGAAGACAGTGACTTTAGAATTGGAAAGAGACTGGACGCGTCCAGCCAGTGGATTTTCAGAGATGTCCAAATTGATTTAGCAATAGACTTGAACGACGTAGAATAGAACCAAAGAAGAGCGCTTAGGGAGACAGTAGCCCCCCAACTGAAATTAAGGACCATTGAGACGAACGGAGCCCACACAGCGATGCTTTGAGGGACCAATGTAGGTTTACGGCTTAGAGTAAACAGAGGGAAAGTGGGAGTGGATTGTATGGATGAGTTCCCAATAAGATGTACTGTACTCCAGATAAGGTCACGTTACTTCTTTTGGGATTGAGTCAATGAGTCTTGAAGGTACCAAAGAAATAGTGCTATGGGTTCGAGAAATAAGAAGCCTCAAATTTGTGGCTAAAAGGAGTGCAAGATTGTCTAAGATACGAGGAGTTGCCAATATGTTGAGATTCAAACAGAGTCTATTCAGGTTCTAGAACTGGGCAAAAACCATTATTCGAATTCTTAGCAAAGTCAAACACTCAATTAAAGGGCCCTCAAATGATTTAATGTTAATGTGTATGCGTCGAACCTCGAGAAGAGCTTGACCTACGTATCTATAGGAATCAGAACAACCCGAAGTCTGGTTGATGCATGAGACAATCTTGTGTGAGAGGGCTTCTACGTTGGTTGAAATGTAAGACGTGGTTTTGAAGGTCTTTTGAAAGAACACCAGAAGGACAACTTGAATAATATTATGAAGTGACCCACGTGCGCAGTGTGCCTTTTGAACTCTTGAACTTTATGGATATGTGTTTGGGCTTGATAGCTATCTGGATTTGTCACATTGTGAGTTATACCTGCTTCCGAAATGATTTGCATTTGTGATGCATTGATTTTTTTGCTTTTTTGCTTTTTGACCCATTTATTTCTTTCTTTTTCTTTTGCACGTGGTCTTTCCTATTCAGCTACACCCGTTTTCCAGGTCCAAAGGCTTAGTAGATGTGGTTGATGAAGAAAGATATGGCATAATTGTGACCTAGTGGATGTTTCTGGCTACAAAAGGTTGCAAGGGTTTTTATCTTGATAAGTGAACAAAGAGGGCGGATGGAAGGAGGGGTCACTTTTGTGGTAGCTGTAAAGAAGGCTCGTCTGGAAGCTCTCGTTCAAATTAAATAATTGATATTCAGCATTAGATTAAACCAATGGCCAATGAGTGTTGAGACCTTGCATAGAATTGAGAAATAATATTGCCAAAACAATGAATCATCCTATGCTGAGTGACAAACACTGAAAACAACATCGCGCTTATTTGAAAGACTACATAGACTGACAAGACAGTGAATTGAATAAGAAACAAGAGAGCTAGTGACTTAGGTTAATCTCACTATGACTCAATCTGAGAAGACCTGCCCGCAGATCATACACCACCTTGGTGACTCATGCCTTTAGCCCAAGTGGGTATAGTCTTGATGTTGATCTTCCCCCACTCCCACCATGTTCCTATCTTTGCCGCCGTCTGGAGGGATCTGGCAGAGCGTCACAATCCTTCAACCATGTACTTGAATTTGTGCTTCAAAAAGCGATGCATTCTCGTTGGTGTGACCCCATTCCTTGGTGTAACTTTCAAAATAGGCATTAGGATCAGCCAATTCTTAGATTTCTTACATACTGAAGGTCTGGGAGTGGTCCAAAATAGGAGCAAGTGCATCCTGCAGCTTAGTCTAATCAACGAAAGCCCCTGCTCATAAGTCTATACCAATTGTGAACACACATGTCCTTGTCCGTCTGTCCTTCAGAGAGCCTGTTGTTTGAACAGAGCCGGTGGTTAGAAGAGTTCATTGGTATATGTGCCATGACGGTGATTCAGTTTGGAAAAAGAGAGCACCTTTCCTTGGATTAAAGTCCCCACCGTTACCATTAGAGCTTCTGGCTTTGAACATCTTCTCGATCTTAGCGAAAGGCCATAACCGTAGAGCCCATGTAAATAATTCAATGAAGGTGGAAACTGAGTGGCTATCGATACTTGGGACTAAGATTCTTGATGATCCTGCGAACTTGATCCTCCTCATTCGTCGATGGTCATTGAGCGTCTTTCCTCCCTCCACGCTATTAAATGAAAGTAGAGAAATTTTCTCTCTGACCTTGCTTGGTGGCCTCTAGTTCACAGTGAGACCCAACAGGAAGCTGGATTGTACCATGTACATGACTTTAGGAACTCGTGATATGATATACTTCCCATATCATCGGCTTGTGATTCAGATCTTACCACCTGGATGGCCATGCGGTGTCAAAGTAATAGGGAACACCTAAACCGTGAAACAACTCTTTGCCCAGTTCTCTCTAAGGATCCTAGACGATATCTCGAAAGTGCGGTCCTTCTGAGGTCTCGTTCCCTGAACTGGGCAAATAATTCATGAGTGACTAAACTGTCTTGGGAAGCTAGCCACTTTAAATCTCATAATCAGCACCGAGCCCTTGAACTGATTTTCGGACATTCTCGTGACCAAATACAATTCTAGTGCATCCACCTTTTTTCTCAGTCTTTGAGGAGGAAGGGTGTCTCAGGCATCGTCTTCTCCGCTTCCCGATCAGATCGAGAAAAGGTTCTTTCCTGGAGTTCCCCGCTTGTCTTCAGCTCCCCAATCTCTTTTCTTGAGCATCCAAATGGCGAACATTCTACAGACTCGACTCTTTCGAGAATAGCGGGTTAAGCTAGTTTGTCAATGTTTGCCAATGAAATGTCTTTTGATCAGAGAGGCGCGTCGGTTGGCTCTGTATCTCTCGGCCACGTTAACCAAGTATGCTAGTCCTTATAGCTAATCTTGCGCCTGAAATACAAAAATACATCTAGAACCCAGAAACAAGATTGGATCTAACCTTAAAAACCCATAATATAAGAAACTAAACCATAACCTCAGTCTATGAGGTTCTGGACTTAAGAGAACTGATCGAAGTAGACTTACATGGGCTAACCTAAGATCTGATTAAGGTGCTAGACCGAGAAAGATTCCAAAACCTAAGATGGAACCTTATTTAAGAATTAAGACCTCTTAGGACAACTTACCGACCATTTGAAAATTGAAATTAGGCCCTCAAGGATGAGGTCTTAAGATCGACCTATTCAGTAAGGTTACTACGCAATGTTGACTGTTAGAAAGCGAAACCTATTCATGATTCAAGGCTCTTTAGAAAAATTTGAGTCGAAACCTCCAAAATCAGATTAAGTAGAATTAGAAAATTGGAATTTGAATGAACCTAATGTTCAGACTTAAAAGTTTCAAAGGTCGAATCTAACGCCACCTTCAGAACATCTTGGATTGAATTCGAACACTGAAGTCAGACTCTAAGGAGTCGAATGGAGTATATCGTAAATCGAATTGGATGCAATGCGGAACCTATAATGTGATCAAATCGAAACTCATTCTCCTGCACACCAAACCAACGAATTAATGGACTGGGACATTAAGAATTAAATATATGCATAACAAGATCACAAATAGTATAAATCACACTTGATGATAACACAACACCAAATTCAACACATTAAGATCAGGATCTCAAGCTGAAACTCCATTAATGTCGGCTTGTTAAGCCAATCTTCATAGAGCTAACTACATGTCCTAAGAGTAGACTGGGTCCAATGATCCACCAACCACAACATGATGATGGTATGCCGCGAATACCCTCTTCAATAATACAACGCATCTAGGTACTACTGATCATACCGCCACATGGGGCGATAAGCGAAACATTCACATCTGCCAGTGACCATTACCATGAAAACACAGGTAAAAATCCCCACTTAAGTGGTCATCGAGCATAGAACATGGCCCATATTCGAGACCAAGGTGCCTAAGACCATGAACCCTATATCGAAAGAGGTTCACAATGCACCAAATTCAATGATTAATGAAAATAATGAGAACACCACGAGGACTTTTAAGTCTTGCTCCACCACCAATGATTATCCCCAGTGAATCGCACAAAAACTGTAGGGCTTCGCCCCTCCGCACAAGGGCGTTACCCAGCTTCTAGTGTCATGGCATTGAGCCATGAATCCGCATGTGAATGCGTTGTGTGTGTCGTCGAATTGAGGGATCGACCACCGTGCCTATATAGGTTTATTGAGACGCCCGAAACATTGTGCCAAATAACTGCCCCACGTCCAACAAAGTAACCAGTCGTGGTTCGGGACAATGTACGAATCAGAACTGTACCCAATTCGCCCGCATGTAGCGGGCCTCTACTCCCGGTCTCATTGTAGTTCCAAATCCATCAACAATTGAATTCAAAAGCCTATGATTGACTTGAAGTGCCATAGATAAATTACTAGGTGGGCTGCTATTATAAACAAACAAGACTTCTACCAATGATAAGCGATCACTTGATTGTCAGTCCATGATAATAAGGTGCTTAGAAAACCGGTCGTCCATGATTATCTGACTTTAATGTGCGAAACGATATCAAATCTCCGGTCTTGTTAACAATAATATACAAGTGTGATAGAAGATTATATACAAACGAGACATGAAAACAAAAGGTGTAAGAGCATGAATAAATATGTATTGTGCGCCCTTCTACTTCTCACTGCAAGCCATCAAATCGTAAATAAGAATAAAAATCAATTGAATCGTCCTTCGATTGAATGCTAATTGAGACAAACAAACGCGTTAGTATTGACAATAAAATATGAATAATAATAAATGAAAACACAGATAAGTAACACAGAGAAACAAGAATATCATTACAAAAAACCTACATATTTACATGAAGATTAAAGAGTGAGTTCACATTGCTTTAATTGAATGAAAACTCAAATAATGGTATTCAAATAAAAGTGACAAAGAATTAAAAGAGTGAAAAAAGGTTTTGGGATAATCTCAGATTTATACCCTTATTCGCTTTTGATTCGAAGAGAATCGATGCTTGAATGAAAATCGAATGTGTTTGAGTTTTTGAGAGTGTATTAATGTGTCTTGACTTGTGTCGTGAAGGTGAAGTTGTAACGTGAAATCGTGTGAGGAGTTTAAGTCGTGAATGTGTGTGTCAAGTCGTCGGACTGAGCTAGGCAAGCAAGTATTTATAGGCACGAGGCAAAAACGAGGCAAATCAACCCTGCTAATACGCTGGATGAGGTATATACGCTCTGGGAGCGATCATACGTTCATCCCAGCGTATATACGCTTCTCATTTACTTGGATTTTTGGCGGAATTCTCGATGTTAGGTTGAGGGCGTATATACGCTCAAATGGAGGCGTATTATACGCTCCTGATGAGCGATATACGCTCCATTTCGCGTATATCGCAATGTGAGATATATATTTCCAAAAACCTCGATTTGTTTTGATTTCCCGATTTTATTCGGATTTCACTTGTTCGACGCACCTAGACACCCTTGCTCTCAAGCAAGGATTTCTAGAACGTTCTAGAAGTTCCACGTATTTCCGGAGTATTTTCTAATTATTCAGTATTTCTGCGTATTCTGCGTATTTAACATTGCAAAATCATAAGAATCATAGAAAAATCAGAAAAATAATTTAAAAATGGCGGATTCAGAAAAATGTGACCACATGATGGAAAACAAAAAGCCGAGAATCGCCAGCTAACTTGTTTGAAACCTCGAAAACCTTTGAGTTTATCGAGAAAACCGAAAGAAAATATGTTGCCTTGTAAGTGACCTTGCTCAATAATTCCGAGTACGACCTCACGTATTTCCAACTTTCGTGAGTTCAAACATCTTTTCTGAGTCGAAACAAACGCGAGACGCGGTATGTTTCATCACGATTACTCATTTGGGGAGACACATTTCAGGTGTCTACAGATACAATAAATAAATTATACAATACAATACACATATTCATATTAAAATCATCAATTGAATAAACACATTTAAAATTTATGGTTGGAGAATACAAAAAAAGTTGAATATGTCCAAAGTTCTCAGAAGAGTATTTGTTAACATGAAGTGAATTTATTTACACATCACATTATTGCAATTACTAGGAAAATAGTAAACAAAACTAAAAAAAAAAATTGCAATTCAACAACAATAAAACTATACCTTCATCACATAAATAATTCTCAATTATTTGTTTTTAATTTTCACAAAAATGAACATCATAAAAAATGAAACAAATATGTTAACTATTTAACAACAAATAACAAACAAACCAACAATTTCAACAACATAACCATACATGAACAACACTATCAATAACATAAAGTAGTAATTACAAATAATTATATAATTATTTTTTTTAAAAAATAGTAAGTTAGGTACTTACCTTAAAATAGATTTAATTGTAGGAATTAAGTGGAAAATGAAGACAATTAATTTATCTGATGTTTCAAAGTGTGTCAAAATATAGCAAAATGGTGTCTATTGATAGAGGAGGAAAAAAATATGACCGTTGGATTTTTTTTTAAAATTTTTTATAATCAGAAATTGGGCTTAAATGATATAGCCGTTGTAAATTGAAGACAAAAAATCTGATTGCTCCTCCTACCAGTTGCCTGACGCGGACAAAATGGCGTTCACCACTCGTTGGGCCTGACACGCATGTCTCCTCTACCTGCCATTTTTTTTGCTTTCTGCACACCCAAAACGACGCGTTTGTGGGTGCGGTCAACTGTGACCTTCCCAAAACACGTCGTTTTGGAAGTGAGAAACAAAAAAAAAAAAATTTTTCGCATCTTGGCAGTGGGCCCACAAAGCACTGTACATTCTTCCATTTCCTCGATCTCCCAGCATAATTTGCTTTCCTCTTTATTCACGAAATATACTCCCATTGTAGAGTATTATTACATCATTTCCTTGATTTTTGCATTGTGAGGAAAAATCTTCTCACCATTGGCATTGCTCTAAGTAGTCCAAAGCTCTCTATACCTGTTCCTGGGCCAACTTTTCCATTGCAGCTAAGTGTGGTCCCTAGTGTCTTTTTGTAAATATTCTAGATAGTGGCAAGAGAACTCTTAGCAGCAAAACCTCCTGGTGAAGCTCATCCTGACCTCTGGAGTCTAAGTCTTTAGCACCTTTTTCAGGCCTTCAGCTTTGTCACAACTTGAAACATAAGAGAACCAGCTGCAAAAGCCAGCTTTGCTTCACAACATCTAAGAAAGAAGGGTTCAAAGTCCAGTGATTATGAAACCTGAAAGGCTTCCTTCCAGAGTGTACAGGGTATGCAGTAATTAGAGAGGACTATGGTCAAATCCTCTTCTGGCAGAAATGCACCTCAGCAGAATCCAACATAGAGAGCCAGCTAGATTGGCAACAAGTCTATCAAGCTTGGAGAAAATCCTGCTTTCTCCATCCTGTTTATTGTTCCATGTAAAGAATCTGCCTTGATATTTAACTTCTTCCAGGTGACAAGTATCAAAACATTGCTTCATGGCATGGTATCATTTGAGCTTTGAACAGAAGAAAAAAGGGGCCCCCCCCCACCCCCTTTCAATCAAGGAGTTCGCAAGTAAAGCAGTTTAAAAGTCACCCCCCTACGCACCCACAAGCCAGTTGACAATCTAGCCAATAAACATAAAGACTC